>CAJPEV010001600.1:0-62283 GCA_905338385.1 Darwinula stevensoni
CTCGAGAGTATCCTCCAACACGTCCTCACGCTACGAACGCTCGACCAAGACTGACCTTCAAACAACTCATGATTCAAGCAATTAATAGTTGGACTATTCCCAAGGTTTTCCTAAAACGGATTAATGGTGATTCTGTTTCGTCTGCTACAAAATTCCTGGTTCTTCTTCCGTAGTTCACATGAGATGCTTCAAGGAAATGATATATATAAAATTTCAAATAGTGTATTGCTTGGCATGCATCTAATATTTTGTAAGTTAGTTTTAGACAACTATGGCCTATTATTATAACATTTTTAAAATACATTTTCTGTACCTTCCCGCGCTTTTTCAAGATTTCCCCCTTATTTTGGCGTTCTGTATGCCAATAATGGAAAATAAGCAGCAGCAACGTCTGTTTCCACAGTCCTAAACTTCTCTGCTAAAGCTTATCTCTTTCCAGACGACCCAAGTAAAATGATATTTTTGCTGTCTAGAACTGCAGAAGAGAATATTGGGACTTTCATCTAAGATAAAATTATGAATTTATATACCGTAGCTTTCTCGGGACACCCGTAACAAGGTGGTAAGACTATGGTAAAATACCGGTAAATAACATGTGAACTATTGGTAAGTAATCTCGTTGCTACCGGCAATTTTGCATACCTTACCTCCAACTCAATATATGGAAAAGCTGCGAAAATTCTTCTGAAAATCTTCCCTACCTCATACGGGAAGATATTGATGAAATCCTTGAATACAATAGCTGCAAAATTGTTTTGATGCAAAAGCGCCGCCGGCGACAAAATAAGGTGGAAGACCATTATTCATTATTACCTGACCAAATGCCGAAATCACTCAGCAACTTAGACGATTTCAAGGAAGAAAAATTAGGTGTTATATCTTTCCGACTGAATGCAGAAATCGCAACTTTCCACTCAATATGTGGAGAAGTCTACCATTTTTTATTTACTTCACACACTGCCGAAACAAAGTTCATTTAACTGCGAAGTAAAATTCAATGAAGAAAAAAAGCAGCTCACGCATCCCAGTCTGCACATCAATGTTGATACAAATTTGTAAAAGCATTGAAGTCTCAACATCCACAATGTTGAGTCAATGTTGAAGAAAGTTGACAAAACATTGAATCAACATTGTCTCAACATTCAAATGAGACAGGTCTCAACGTTGCTGCAACATTGAATATATGTTGTGCTTCAGTTGAGTACTCAACATCATGTCAATGTTACATCAACATGTCAATACTGCTGCATGGTGCTTATAAATTCACCCATGAATAAATATGAGAATGAAATTTTTTGCTTGACAGCAGAGCACTGGTATTTATTTCATCTATCATATGTCAAGTATCACAAGCCACACTGAACTTCTAGATTGCCATCTGTCTGCCTCCGGGTGATTCCATGTCAGATCGACCAATTTTCTCATGATTTCATCGATTTGGCTGAAATTTGGTGAGGAGGTAGTGTTTGACCCAAAAACGGGAAAAAATATTTTTTTTCTGTCCGTGGCGAGGTCACAAAATTTTGACCCATTTTACCTGGTCCGGCTGACCTCTATCAGACTTTTAACTCCTTAACTCCTTAGCTATTTGCCATAGAATGTTCATTTAGGATTCCTTCTAAAGGTCTCTTTTAGCTCTATCTTGTAAATTTATTTCAAGTTAATGTTCATGTATACTCATTTTATATAAAAATTCGAAGGCGTTTGACCTTTGACCTTTCATATAAAAAATATATAATGTTTAAATTTCACCAAATTCACCAGATAACACGGAAATAATATGGTAATGAAGCTTATAAATTTTCAGGATGTTTTGCCCCAGTTTCGAGATGTGTAAAAATGTGCTTTACATTTTCCGCATTATTTTTCGAAGACTCAAAAAAATTTAATGTTGCCCCACCATTATCAATGTTACTGACTCGTAGTATCGGAATAGGTCTACACCTTTTTTCCATTTTGAATCTCATGTTTCAAAATACAGCACATCAAGAGATATGACATTTAGGAATTGAGGTGAAAGGATGTAAGCTTTTATCTCATTTCATTTCAGACGGAACTGGTTTAGGCAGCAGAGTAGATTCGGATTTGAAGGTGGTTCGCATCAATTGGCATGTATGAATGATGTTTTCGGGCTGCTGGAATTGGCTGGACGGACTGGAATCGCGGCTGAAGTGTTATCTCTGTCTACTCGACCTCCTACTTCACATACATGAACTAGATATTTTTCATGCAGGCTTTTGCAAAGTAGAAAAGGTCCATTGCACTTAGGACATGTCCGCCGTTTGGCCGCTGGATACTGGCCCTTGTGGCCAGACGTTTCACAGTCCCACCAAGACCATCACATGGACCTTTTCCATGACTCGTCACAAAGAAGTGTCACAGTGCAGCGATACCAGTCAGCCTTGTGAAGGCATAGGTTTGAGAAGTTCTCTATAATTCATATTGAGCAGTTGCACCATCAGAGAAGTAGAAGGTACTCGATAGCCCATGGACTTGAAATGAATCTGAAATGATGCAGAAATTTAGGTGCACCAATTCACAAAATCCTCGTTTCGAACATTGCAGACAAATGGATGCAATGTTCTTGGCCGTTGTTCCAATGAAATCCTAGCGCTTCATCTTGCACAACAAATGCATAGTTTTCTGTGAAGCCACGGAAGATAATCCCCTTCCAAGGTTGGAGTTCTTTCTTTGTCTTAGATATGCAGCTTATTCTTGCAATGAAATCGTGGGTTTTTCAGCTGTATTAGATTCGACAGCAAGTTATGCCACAAACTCCTCTGCTGAGCCGTCTCCAGATGATCAATGGATTTTAAATAGACTTTAATTCGTCTAGAAAATAAAATTCATCATGCATACATACAAGTACAGAAAATGGAGGTACGCTGCTTGAACTTGCTTACATTTGGTGAGAGAAGAAAGATTCCAGTCACCAAAATTTTCACAATAAGAAATTGGATTGGGTTGGGCATGACTAAAAGCACTCTTTGTGTTCATTCGTTTAATCACATTCTTGAGATTTTTATATAGGAAATTTTTCGCATGGATGCTGGAATTAGGCCCCGCCTCCAGGAGGGTCGGGACCTCCTCTTGGTCATGCTAGGGGTGCTACCCGTTTAACCAGCAATCCAGCCTTTTTTTTCCATTTGACTCTTTGTAGGTTTGGGAAACGTCTTCCACCGAAAGTCATTCTTTATTGAGAATGAGTTTAATGAGAATCTCCTTCCGTTTCAGCCAATTGGCTGAAACGGAAGACACACAAAAGGAGACAAAAGTTCAACTTTTCAACGTTTCCTTGTTGGACGCACGATACTTGCAAGTTAAGTCGCATCCTGGAACGCAGCCTTTCCTGAAATATAACTAAATAGTTTGGGGGATCATGATATGCACGTTTCAAATGGTTCATATAAGTCTTATAAGTAGTTGATTTGGCAAGTGTCAATATGAAATCTGTCAAAGATCGCATTTGGCGACTATAGAATTTACCATTGGGAAAATGTGAAATAAAAACAGTTTCATATCAAGGACTAGTTCTTGGTTAACTTTAGAGACGAGCTTACTGAGACAATTTCCAAGAGGATCCAAAGAGGGACAAAATATAAATATGTGAATCAAAGTCCCTGCTTGGGCACAGAAGGGATGTGAAAGTGGTATTTCGGCATTCATCTTTCTGGATAAGGCTGGTGAGGATAAAGCATTATGTAATAAACGCCAGCTGATATCTCCATCAGACTTTGATTATGGATTTCTATATGGTGCTTTCCACGTCGGAGAGAAGGAAGTGCATCCTCTAATTAGAGTTCCAAGGTGGTGTGCGGGAAAGGAAACTTTGAAATTTGAGAACATGAGTAAAGGCAATGTCATACACAGGGGTACGGGAAAGAATCGTGACATGGACATTTTTCTTTTTCTCATCATACGCGATGGTTAGAGGAGCAGAGCTCTTATGAGCTCTGCTCCTCTCTAATAGCAAAATAGTGAAGGAGGGGGAAGAAAAATGAATAAGCGAATGGAGTTGCACCTTATTTTTAATTTTATTCATGTCTAGGGATATTTGTGTTGTTCGGCTTACTTTTTCCAGCTCAGTTGATCCTAATTCTAACCAGGTCTGTCCTCTTATGAGGTCATGGAAAGAATGAAAAGGCGTCTGTTTCCATGCCCCAGGTTTGAAAAGAAAAGATTTTGGCATGGTGATATGTGACGGAAGGTAACCGAATGAGAAAAGGACAAGAAAAACTCCTTGGAAAGGATATCCAAAATCTAACTAGTTCAGAATAATAATAATAATAATATTTCCACCTCAGAGGATTGTACTAATCCTCTGAGGTGGAAATACCGGGTGAAAGAATAAGGAATCCATGATCAATTGTGATTGGTAGGTCGCATGGGTAGTCTGGCAGACAAGCACAGTAGACGAAGGTTAATTGTGAGGGGTGCTCGTTTGAATTCATGAGAAACCTCTTAATATGGCACAAACGGAAGGCACAAAAGGAAGCAAGGCGTTTAGCCTTGCTTCCAAAGAAATCAAACCTTGACCTCCCTGGGTCAGGGGTCTAAGTAAATTGGATGAAGCCAACGTTTACTCTGCCAGATGGTGTTGCGAAATTTAGAATCAAATTTTGAGAGAAATCCATGGGGAGGCTCAAGGCATGCCAACATATGCCACGACTTCGTAGCAACCAGTTGATATAAAATTAACGTTCGTCATCGATAAGACATGAACTTGAATCTGAACTTCCATTTAGAAAGGGATGACTCGAGTTTTGTTTCTGCTTCTTCCCAATTCTTCAGTTCATAGGCCGCGACTCCAAGGCGCAACCCTAAGAACTGTAGGCCATCGGCACACCATGAAAACTAGCCGGGAGAGTCTTCTCTAGTCCGCCACGAACCGCACCAAAGACCACGGGTTTTTCTAATATTGATAAGGAGGGAATCGAGATGGCCGGTGGCAGTTCACTGAAACGGAAGGGAAGTGTGCATTGTCCGCTGATTTCATTACAGTCGTGGCCATAAGTTTAAGACCACCCTTGAGAAAATGTACTTGTTTTTTCTGAACCGAGTGATTGCATCAGAATTAAATTGATTGCATGCATGATGATTGATTGCAAATTGATGGTCAATTTCAATTGACCATCACGCAGTAAACACGCCGCATTTACGCCGCATTTCGCTGTGTTATGCTTTTTCTAAAAACCCGCGAAAATAGGTAAAGAAAAAGCGTCACTCACGGAGGTCCAGAGGGCACAAATTGTGGTTCTTCACCTGGAAGGATATTCTGAACGAGCGATTAGTGAGAAGTTTAAGTGTAGTAAGACCGCCGTTCACAATGCAGTCGTGAAATTTGCGAATTCGGGGACTCATTCGGACAGAAAGCGGTCCACGAAAGACCACACCGAGGTACGACCACGCCATAAAGAGGATTGCTGTTCGGTCTCCAACGAGTTCCTCATACGGTCAGAACTTATCGCAAAAGGTACGGATGTAAGCCGCAGAACCGTGACTCGACGTTTGATCAAAGAATTTGGTTTGAAATGGTGCAAACCGGGGAGAAAACCACGTCTCTCACCGGCGATGAAGATCAAACGCCTGGCCTTTGCGAAAAAACACGTGAATTGGACCGCTGAACAGTGGAACCAAGTGTTATTTTCAGACGAATCTACCATCCAGCAGTTCGCCGCACGCAAGCGCTTTGTTCGAAGGCCGACTGGATAAAGATTTGATGAACGGTACACCGTATAAACGATGAAACACCCGCCGAGTGTCATGATATGGGGCGCGATGTCGATCAACGGAACGGCTGGACTCTTTTCTTACCAACCATGAACGGCCAAAAGTACGTTGATTTACTGAAAGACAAGTTGGAGCTGCACATGGCCGTACATAAGTGCAAGATTTTCATGCAGGATGGTGCGCCTTGCCATCGATCTAAGATTGTGACTGAGCTCTTGAAGAAAAATATCAAAGTCCTTGACTGGCCTGGGAACCGTCCTGATTTGAACCCCATAGAGAATTTCTGGGTCATTCTCAAGGACAAAGTTGCAGATAAACAGCCAATAAGTGCCAAAGAACTGGAAACAGCAATCAAAGATGTTTGGATACACGAAATCTCAGTTGAGTATTGCCGAAGTCTTGTGGAAAGCATGCCGAGACGTTTGGAGCAGGTTATTAAATGTAATGGAGGACATACTAAATATTGACTGTTCTGAGAATTCTGCAAAAAAGAATGTGCTTATAGTGTAAAAGCCTTTGATGTTGGATTATTCAAACAATAAAATCAGTCCTTGAAGATTAATTCCGAGTAAATATGCGATTTGTTGCCTCAAACTAAAATTCGAGGGGTGGTCCTAAACTTTTGGCCACGACTGTAATAGCTGTCATTAGTCTATATATAATAACCGTCATAGGCCTATATGCAAAATCTCGGACGACTAGAAAATGTTCTCGATGGTCCGGGCGTCCGCGTCGCGTGGAGGTGGTAGGAGAGCATGAAGTATTGGACGCCAGATGCGGCATTTCACCATTTCACACATACGCCAGACCACCCTGTCTACGCGGCCACGAGCAGCCCCTCTCTCCTATTGTCAACTATGGACCCGTCATCCACGAAGGCTAAAAGGGAAGTGGAAGTTTTAGTAGTTGACTGGCACCCCGACCAAGGTGGAAAGCTGCATATGCGCACTGAGTCGAGTTGTGCCGAATGGATTTATATCAGATGGGGGGGGGGGAAACAGGGCGGTAGGGCTTTAGCTCCCCCACTCTATGCTATTGTTACGAATGACTCAATTGAGTGCTATATGGTTTCATCTGCCTTCGCTTCTCAGTGGTCCTCTTTTGATGCTCCCAAGATTTTCCCGATGCACTAGTCCAGATCACAGTTCAAGAAGTAGAGAGGACTCTTCTAATCGGTAACAAACTCGATCAAAAACATTTCAGAAAGAGAATGAGTTCAGTCCCGATCATGCTTGCCGATATTGGTGGAAATACTTCGTCGGCCATTGCCGATTAGGCATTACAACTTGGATTTTCCGTATCCTTCCATCATCAGCCGGATGCTCCTGAAAGAGTACTCTCAAGCCGTTCAATGCCACCGATTTCTTTCAACCAATCTATCTCGCACGCAAGGTAACCGTGGCATATCCTGATCCATGTTACATTTAATCTTAATTGAGAACGAGAGGAATGACTGGATGAGATGTGCTCACTGGTCTTCGATCTGAAGAATAGCCATGGTGGACGCGACGGACATTTCTCGTTCTTGAAACTGTCCCATGTCCTTCAGGTGGACGCTGTGTCGGCCTATTTGCGATGGACCATTCGCCACCTCTATGCCACCATCTTTCTGTTCAGTACGTCTCATCGATTAACAACCATATCAAATGACAAGGAAAGATATGTCGCGTTACGTGAAGTCCCTACCCGATAGATTTCGTAGAGGACTGCCTCCGCAATCGGGACCATCATGGCCGTGGCTGCCATGTTGGGGATCCACATGGACAGGAACATGGTGGTCAGCATGAAACCCAGCATCAACCTGCCACGTTGTCCAAAGGACCTCACGTTATTACGCTGATTTTCACCTACACGTGGGACTGCTGCTACAACAGGGACTTTTGCGATCCCGTGGCCATGCATTTACGAATGTGCCTAGGAACGGCTTCGAGAACGTGATAATAGGGAAGCAGACCATTTCTGGGAGGTTCCGATCCAGAGGAGGACCCTCAAGGCGATTCTCGTGTGGAGGTTGCAGTGCTCCACGGCGATGGCGACCATGATACTTCCTGCTCATGCATACTTCCCATTAATTCATTCTCACGCTTGTTGCGAATACAGTTAGTGCAGGGATCGTACCTCACCGAGGAGCATCATACTGGTCTCCTTGAAATACGCCGTCGAGACTTCAGAGGTACCAAGGACTCCGAGAATGGGGAAGAGAAAGACTGGGATGAGGGACGTGATGAATATGGGTGTGGCCTCTGTCATCCAGAATGCCGCCATGATGAGGACGACGTAGGCACACCGACCCTCCATCTGTAAGTTCAATCCCCTGCAACCATCATCGATTTTCGGTAGAGCTTCTATACTTACTTTCTATACTTTTTATGCTTTTAGGGCATTTCATTATTTTTATTACACCTGTAAAGTGTATATTTTGTCCATTCAAGGCGAGATCCTGTTCGGCATGGAGCTCTCACCCGTACGCGTTTACGTGGAGGTCCGCATTGCACGCAAAAATTCCCTGGCAAAAAAGACAGGCGGACGAAAAAGAAAAACAGGCAAAACGATAGGGTCTACGCAAATTTAGGTCGAAAGAGCCTCGCTCATCCGAACCGTCTGCTGAACAGAGCCCTTCAGCCTGTTCATAATGATATCGGTAGGTTTGTCGCGCAGCGGCGGTTTTCCACCTCTCGCCATTAAATTGTCATCGTGCAAATACTTCTTAACTGACTTTCAAAATAAAAAGTACATTTCATCGTAGCTTAGCCATTCTAGACAATGGTACAGATTGCAAGCACTTGACTTCGCGAAAATGTTACAACCGAATGAAAAGGCTGGAACTTATTTTTGGCCGACCCTATACATAGGCAGTGGGAAGACGGCGCATGAAAGGATCCATCTCGTGCTGGAGGAGAGAGCAACGAACCACGCGCTGTTCAGGGACGACGAGAAAAGGGAGAGCCAGAATTGGGACGAGGATCACGACCCAGGTCCTCCAGAAGGGGAGGATGTGGGATGTCCACTTCGCTTTCTTCATTGCCGCTGCTATCATCGCGATCGCCTCTTATGGAGGCAAACAACACGGTCGCCCAATCACTTCTCTAAAGCTTTAATAGGTCTTGGACGGCACTGGATCGAGTCGTCAAAGCGAAACGGGGCGATGAATCTCCAAGTTCCTGGTTCTGACACACTCACGCACTCTCCCGTCGACAGTAACGATCAGACTGCACCGAGAACGATTTTTCTTCCACTCTATTCTATCTTCCCTCTTGGTCGGCCTCTCGTCTTGGGATTTTTCGTCCGTGGAGATGGAATCCAGAGAACGAGTGCGCGACTGGCATTTCCCACGTTCCCCACCCACGCCTCAAACGCCACAGAACGACGAGTGCGAATATGTGTGACCTGTGTTTAGATGAGGAAGACGAACGCGCACACGCACACTTTCGCTCGAGTGAAAGCCGCCGGCAACTCAGTTCTAGGTCGTAGACGCAATTCATTTCTTGTTCGTGAGACTCGTTGGTAGTCCATCCGTGCAACATTCCTCCTCCTTAGAGGTCTTCGTCTCACTGCAATGCAACTCGGATGAAATCATCCTGCGAACGTCGAAGGCTTAATCAGTCACGTGGGAGGAATGCGGAAGTTGTTGGCATAAAATTGATGGGAAGCAAAAAACGAGGAAATTTGCGAACATTTTCTTTGTCCTTTCCTCCCCTTCTGAAATCGCCCAGCCGTGTAAAATCCCCGAATCGTCGCAGCACTCGTCAGCTGAAGCCTTTTTCCACAACGAGCTCTTTCGCCCCCCGTGAATAAGGACTTCCATGCTACACCTCTACTCGACCGCCTGTCTGTCCTTGATCCACGATGGCTGACCCCGAAACGAAGGCCTACGATCGCGTGTACGTACGTACGTGTCGCGTACGTCCGTGCCGTAAAACGAGAGAGACGGATCCCTTTTAACCCAACTAATCCATTTCGAAAAAATATTTTTCCCTCGGTGAACTTCCTCCTCTGGAAAACTCAAATGGTTCAATTTTATGGTAAGTGAACCCAACATAAAAATTAAAATGTGACCTGAACCTCTCCGATTTTTATTAAATTCGGTTTAATTAAGGCGAAATTGAATCCTCAGAGGACTTTCAACGCTGAACTGTGTTTCATTTCAACATGGAGGCAACCTTTCGCATAACATCGAGGAACCACTGTTACGCTGAAAAATGAATCTTCTCTCAACGTTGACACAACGTTGCTATGCCGAACGGGGAGTCACATACCTGAACGTTACATACCCATTCCGGCCGGAGAAATAGCTCCATCCCCCCCCCCCCCATACGTGGTATTTATCTCCCATGCAGAAGAGCCAGACACATCCCCGCAGGCCGGTTGACAAGCTCCGCCGTCCTCAATAAAGACGCAAGAACCCAAGTCGGTGTACTTTTTTAAAAAAATTAGTAAGAGCTAAATGTATGGTGGGCCCCGCAAAATGATGAACCGTCATGCGTGAAATCCTCCCGACACAGGGGCTGACAGAATGCAAGACCCCCTTCAAGCTAGAGTCACGAGGTGGATTGCATGAAACTCACTTTAGAGTAGTGGAGCTTTAAACCTCCTTTGGCGCCGCTAAAGGAGGTTTAAAGTTCCATTGCGCTCAAGTCAGTTTTATGCAATCCACCCTTGGTCACGGGAAGGTCGAACGCCCTCCGCTACGGTGCTTTGGCTAGCCCGAGGATTTCGCCCGTTTCTCAATTTACTCGTACTTTTACTCCAAGTCGGCGGCTTGAAATAATGATGCAACCTGTCAGTCGAAGTGTTAATGCAGTGGGGCTTGATAACAATTTATGTCCACAATGGAGCGAAAGAGATGGAAAGATTAATTCCTAGCAATTTTTCTCATTTATGTTTACTGGTGTTTTGTAAATCACCATCAAGTCGTCACGTCCCATCAGAAACGAGTTAGGAGCCTCAAGAGAGCAGAGAGCTGTTTTTGCAGTTGCCAGCTGGCGCCCTGCAGACAAGGAGTTAGTATAGAGACCATTTTTAGAACCGATTGAGCAGAGGGGGTGAAATGAGATCTAAAGCGGCCGCTTTGGGAGATGGAAACGAGAGCAGGAAATCCTTGCCTTTTATTACATTTATGCTTTTTTTTATTTATATTTAAAAATTCATATTTATGTTTTATATATGTTTTTATTTTCATTACAGGACAGGAGAAACGAAGGGAAAAGATTACAGAGAAAAGCACGACGTAATGCCGTCAGAGAGTCCGGTCCATTTCCTGCAGAATAAGAATGTAAGTCAGGGTAAGTGCCGCGAAAATTCGGCAGGAAAATTCGGCATGCCGATGCCAATACCGAACCGGCTCCTTTCTCTGTCTTTCGAACTTCTTCTCTCTGACGTGAAATCGTCAGTCGTACCCATGAATCCCTTGCCGATTCTCAATCTCCACCGTAGCAAATGCATCCGTTTCGCAAGCTTTGCGCTTTCGTTAGAAACCCTCGAGCACGCGGACACCCGGCCCAGACGGCCAATCTTCATTGGGCCAAGCAAGGCATATCATCGGCAAAGTGCTTGGACCACCCTCGGTCGCCAACGACGGGCCAATTCCATAATGTCTCATCGGCCGATGGATGGCCAGTGAATCGGGGCAAGAATGGCCCAATACAATTTTTTTTCCCCGCATGTTCCCGATATTACCTAATTCCTTTCTTTATTAATGGTACTCAATGTACTTTTTCTAATACCTAAGCTGAGCAAAGTCATCACTCAAGAGTACCAACATCGGTACTCCAGAGATAATGCTCCGCTCTCTTGTTCTTATTAACTGGAACTCAAACCATTCATCCCGTCCTATTATCTGGATGAAGGGCGATGGTTGGAGTTTGCAGTTACTAGAACATCGTTTAAAAGTTCTGGGTCTCCACAATTATGAAATTAACGCACTACATGCAGGGGTTCTTATAGGCAGTATTAGCACGATTAATTCTTGAACTCCATGGATTTAACTCATTTATAGAGATCATAAATGAAGAAATGACAGCTTCGACTGATTGCCTTTATGAGACATGACAAAGTAGATAAGGATGTAATTCTGTGAAGGACGAATCTAGAGAAGGGTGGAAGGGTACTTTTGGTACCATCTGGAAAACGAGAACCATTCTGCCATCTATTGGTCAAAATGAGAACTTCAATACTCGAATATTTTCAAGTGCAATTGAGGCGCATTGGATCGTGTCATCCGTTTGATACGGAATCAATGATGGCAGGGCAATATTATGGAGACAACGCTTCGCCAAAATTGGCAATAATGGCGAAACAATTTTGCGTGCAGCCGATACATGTCGAATTTAATTGCAAGCCAACCTGGAGCCTTAATTGGGCCTGTGTCGTTTGCCAATGTTACGCCTATAATGTGAAACCAGCCTAGTGCCAAGAAAGGGTCTATGTCCTCCGCCAATGAAGTGCCGAAAAATGGCTAGCCAAGCTAAAGTCAGGAATGGGCCAAACATGCCTGCCGATGATCTGCCGAGCTTGCCATGCAGGGGCCATTGTTGGGCCAAGCTTTTTGGTTATGTGGGGGGTTTCCTCGAGAAAAGCACACGGAGGCAGGGAGTTCTCGGAGTGGATTTCCCCCCGTGAGCAATTCATCTCCGACCGGAGATGCAAAAACGTATCGCATTTCCTCAGCTATTGCCGATCCAACCGCTTTGGCTCCCCTCAAGGAGTAACGGAATCTCGCGGCCAAAGAATGCGCGCTTCACTTCTTGCTCGTGCCCGATCGGGAACCAGACACTGCCTGTGCAGTTTTAGTTTCCATGCCGCACAACTCTCGTGGGGGCCGCACGGTACGGAACTGTCGACCTGACAGCATTTACGTCGCGCTTGCCACCGGAATCCTTCACAACTACCGTAGAGTTCGAATGCTCATCAATGCTAATAGAGTTGGAATGGATCATCAACCACCCTCAACGATAAGGTACGAGGGCCACTCAATAAGTTATCTACCTGAATATGAAAGGGATGAGCAACAGGCCTGTGCCTGCTGTGACATGTCTCGACAGGTCTCGTGAGTGCCCCACCACTACACCAGCTCAGTNTGTTTCTTTCTTATTCAGGTAGATAACTTATTGAGTGACCCTCGTATAAGCGAATGACGTTCCGATCTACGTCGGATATGGAGATCGACCCCGGAAACGGAGCAAATGCAAGGCACCGAACGGGTTTCGCCAATTCCGAGAATTATACGAGAATTATCACAATGACGATTCGGTAATCTCTCCCTGGGAACGGAATTTCGGGCGGGCGTGCTCATCAATCCCCAGCGAGTGCTTGCCAATGACGCCACCTCTCACGTGCAGAATTTCGGAGCGAAACATTTCCAATTTTTGAGCGACCGGGATCCACTGTCCGATATCCAAATATTGAAGCGAAGATGGAGAATCACGAGCTCGAGACGAGCGAGGAATTAAGCAGTGATCTGATTATTCTCTCTTCCACGTGCAGAATTTTAGAATGAAGCATCTGTATACTGTACGACCAGATATCACTGTCGATTAGACCGTGTCGAAGAAAAGGGAGGGGGGGGGGAGGGGGAGGAGAGGGGAGGGAGGGGGGGGACCGGGTACAGGCAAGTCAGAATTTTCATGCAGTTACACATTTTTTGTCCTTTTTTGACGTTAAGGTTGTGCGAAATCTATTCTCGTTCGATATTTGCGCAGAATAAAAAGAGGTTGGCTTCCACGGAAAGAGTAAAGGTCACGTAAAGCTATGTCATCGTCTGTAGATAGGAATCTCTGGTAATCAGAAGATTGACTGAAGAATCAGAAGACTGAAGAATCTGGAGGATCGCAAGAAGGAATGGGGAAAACGAACGCAATGTGCCCTTTGAGACGGAGGTTAAACTTAGAACTTACGTTTGTGGTGCAATCTTTTTTCAATGCTCAAATTTACACGGAACGAGAGGTATAGGAGCAGGGACTCCCCCTTCATTACTAGTGCAGACTCCTTACACATGCCCCCCCCCCCCCCCCCTGGGATTTCGCGCTTGCTGCTGCTCCATCGAGCATGCGCTCGACGCAGGCGAGGATTCCGATCGAGGAACTCTCTGCCATCGGGTCAACGAGGTTCGCAACGTACCTTCTCAATCTCCATGTCTGAGCAATTACCTCATAACCGGGCAGTAAAATATTCTATATTTCAAGTTTCCCAAGGTTTCAGACATTGCTTCAACCTGGTTAAGGAATGAACGAGAGAACACAATTATGGAAATCTGGAATTCGAATTTCGCGAAAGAACCTCTTGAATATCTGAATCGTCAGATATGAATGAAACGCCGTTCCATTTGCTCAAAATCACCTTCATTATCTGATACAAAAATACATTGTCCGTGTTTATCTCCAAGTCCGTCTGTTCTTGCTCATCGAGAGACGGAAAGAGAAAGACAGGTATTCAATAATAATTATTACAAAAAAAAAGCCTCCACTCAGTAGTCCCTAACACGGGCACTGCACGACAACGAATGTGCTTTGAGTTCTGTCCATGGAACCCTTACAATAATACATGAGGGATTCGATGGAACGACAGTCGCAAGAGACAATGAAAATGGTCGAAGAGCTCCAGGAGCCAATATTAGAGAGTGTAGTTGCAGTGTGAAGATGAGGAGGACCCGGAAATGCCAGCCGTATCCGCCCAATCGGGGAACGAGGAGAAGTCGAACATGTAATCCCCTAACGTGTTGATCATGAGATTGATGACCGCCACGCAGATCACGTTCATGACGAACCCAGCTTTCATCTGCATCGCAAGGGGAAACGAAACTGTGAGGTTGAAAAGAGAGGGGGAGAGAGAGGAGGCAGGGTGGAGCTGTGACATACCATCGTGGAGGTCTTCATCTGGGTGGCCTCGAAGACGATGGCGTTGTATGGGGTGGCCACAGGGAGCATGAAGGCATACGAGCAGGCCACGGCCGATGGCAGCATCAAGTACAGAGGATTCACCCTCACCACAGTCGCCTACACGCATAATGGAATGAGAAACGAAAAGAATTATGGGAGGACACGAAGACGATTCCGCTGAGGGCCTTTCGAGGTTAGCCTTTTATCATGTTTGTCCTGTTTGTCCGGATAGGCGGAATAGCAAAATAAAAAAAATATTAAAAAACCGTGTTTGTAAGATGGTCCTTCAGATGTAGGCCCAGGGCAGGGTTAGCAGAATACATGTTATAACAGATGGAGCGGGTATCATACCAGCTGGGCAAGGACGGGTATGAGGATCGTCGCAGTGGCCGTGTTGGAAACCACTTCCGTTATCATGGCCGTCATGAGAGTGATGATGAAGACGAGTACAGGCGGGGACAAGGATCCCAAGCTTCCCATCTGTTGGCCCAGCCAATAGGACAAGCAGGATGCTTCGGAAGATTTCGCAATCGCGAATCCCGCCCCGATGAGAAGGACCAAACCCCAGGGAACCTTCTCGTGGAGGATCCTCCAATTGAGAAGGGCCACGCTCGGCTTCGACGGCGAATCTAAAGCACAGGAAATCCATTACTCGAATCGATTGCACCGACCAAAAACAATAAGGATGTTGGGGAGGGGGTAAAATGTTCTGGCTTACCTGACGATTCCCGGAAGCACCAAAAATTGGGCTTCGCTGGGATAACGAAGAGGAAGAAGACGATGAGCATTGCAGCGGTTCCATCTCCGATATTCAAATCTCTGGGGGAACAACACGGCCATCGAATTGCATGTCGTGGAGTTGAGAGAAAAGAGAGACGGAAGGCAGAGAGGAAACAGAAGCGCAAGACTTTGCCTACCGGTCTCCTTTGATCCAGCCAGCCCATCCGGGAATGACCTGGGGATCTCTGAAGAGCCAGAGAAGAACGAGGATGATGAATAGGGAGAGAGTCATGAACTCGTGGAAGGACATGCTCCCCAATTCTTCGTATTTCTTGCCGATGATGGCGCGAGCCTTTTTTTCCGCCTTCGCCTTTTCGCTCGGACTCTGCACTCGTCTCTCCGGGTGCTTTCGGTGTTGCTTCCACCTGACCACGATAGCTGATGTTGATCGGCGCCGATGGAAGGAGTCGAAATTCGATTTGCAGGAATCGAGACTCACTGGTTGAAGATGAAAATGCCCTGAAGCCAGAAACAAGCGATGAGGACATTGAGCAGCAACCCCGGGACGTTGAAAGCCAACCAAGTCCCATAGTTTATTCCTGACTTGCTCCCGTACAACCTGGAGATCCACACGGATACTAATTACAGTCCTCGCAACATCTCAACCACTCTTACGGAGGGAGAATAGAAAACGAAAGCAAGGCATGAGATCCTCAAACATCCCCAGCTGAGAATGTGAGCGACTACGTAGAAAACGTGAGGAAATAAGAGAACTAAGGACGAAGTGACGTACTCGTCCACGATCGCCTTAAAGATGAGATTGGTTGCTGTCCCAGTGAGGGTCCCAGTCCCTCCTATGCCGGCCGAATACGCAATGGCCAACATGACTTGAATTCGGGCTTCTTGGTAGCCATCTTTGAACTCCGACCCGTCATCCGACTCCCAGTTGTCCGACTCCCTGGATCCAGTCAAGGATCATGGATTAAATGGTTAGAAATCTCAAAGGACAGTTTTTTTTTCGCCTTGATATCCTTCGTATAAGTTAGTACGGAAAGAGAGTCAGTGCGTACCAGAAAGTACGTCACTTCCATGTTGTTGGATTACGTAATGCGCAGTAATTCACACGGAAGCGAATTAAATGCAAGCACGTACACAGGGTTTTAGGGTTCGTGGGACGTGATTTATATTCATGGAGAACACTCTCCGAATGAGATTGGGTCAAGTTCAGTTGGGTGTTCTAGTTCCCCAGTTTCATCGATGGAAAAACAAAACTTTCCTTCCTTCCGTTGTCATCTAGATGCTCCTGAGATGCCACTCCCCACCCAGTCGATACCATCGACTTTTTCCGACAATTTATCGCGAAATCGCTCGTGATAACTAGTAGGCAAATCTGAATTCATTTTCATATTGTTTCATGAAGGAATGAGAAGAGGAACGGCATGGATGATATGCCCTCACTCGTCTACGATCTCGAGGACGGATTTTGGCGATTCGATGATGGACACCTGTCGTTCATCCATCTGTGGCAACTCCTGCGTGTTTCCCAGTTGTTTGCCTGGCGACGACGCGTTCACCACCTCGATGCCTTCCTCCTTCTGCACCCAACATCCCATCGATTAACGACACTTCTCGATGGCATTGGAGTGAGCCGAGGGGGGGGGGGGGGACGAATGTTCGAGTTCCTACCCGGTAGATTCCGATGAGGATGGCTTCCGCTATGGCGACCATCATGGCCGTCGTTGCCGTGTTGGAAATCCACATGGACAGGAACATGGTGGTCAGCATGAACCCCAGCATCAACCTGCGATGTTAGCCGAAGCAGTTGAGTTTACGTAGAAACGTTCCATCGTCTCAACAGACTGTAGATGTGACAGAGATTATCGTCATCTTGCGTCGATACATTTTCGAATCCGACTTCGAAATTCGCAACAGCGAATTATTGGAAGGAGACAAACCGGAAAACAAGGCCCTTTTATGAACGGACCACGATCGACTCAGAGGAAGCGATCGCGACGAAAAACTCACCACGTCTGAGACGTTCCGACCCAGAGAAGGACCCTGAGAGCGATCCTCGTGTGGAGGTTGCAGTGCTCCACGGCAACAGCCACCATGATGCTTCCTGCACAAGAACACACCGCATTCCTTCATTCCAATCCCGCATCGAATGCAGTCGAGGGAGAGACCGCGCCTTACCCATGAACATCATGCTGGTCTCCTTGAAATACGACGTGCAGACTTCGGAGGTCCCAAGGATCCCGAGAAGGGGGAAGAGAAAGACGGGGATGAGGGACGTGACGGCCACCGGGATGGCTTCGGTCATCCAAAAAGCTGCCATGATGAGGACGACGTAGGCGCATCTCCCCTCCATCTGCAATTATAAATTTCCCTCGACTATCATCGGGGTAGCACGTACTATTCGTCTCGCTCCATCGGTAAATATCCATTATATACATCGGTAGAATTGGATCTTCTCTTACTTTCACGATGAGAATGTGCAAGAAGACATCTCTATCTCTGGTGGGCATGTCACAAGAGACAAACGCGATTCTTTTCCATCCTTGCAATTCAATGCCTTAAAGCGCTAAGAGGAGAGGAACACCCTTAGAACACCCATGGGACATGTCGTTGATGGACCTTGGATGCTCCAAAACGGGAATGTCGTGCGAATGTCGGGGAATGCTCTTCTAAGATCCTCAGAAACGAGAGGGACGGGGCAGGGAGAAGTGGCAAAATTCGCTCATATTCCTTAAATTTATTCTGCATTTTACCGATAAGCGGTATGTTTCACATTCATACGGGAATTACTCTGAATCTCATTTCGTGGCCACGTGGTCCATATTCCATGGAGCGAGGAATCTGAATTCAGATGATCCTCAGTCCGGATCTCATCCGATCAGATGATCCGAACATTTTGAGGATCCCGGTCGTTCCCGGACGAACGTTACTGCTCGGATCGGATCTGCCTCTGATTCAAAGTTGCAATGCCGATCGGATGCAAAATCTCTGGATCAAAAACCGCGAGAAAACCTAGTAGAATTTTTTCTTGCCGATGGACTTTCTTTTTATTTAGGACTTGGATTAATTGCCACACTTGCAAATTGGCAGGACCGAAGAACCAAACCGTCAGCCTCACCTTCCCTCTTCGACCCCGCTCGCAAATGAAACCGATTCCGTTTTCCCCATGGAACGAAACGACGATGCAACAACGGAATCACGCTAAGTCTGTGAGGCGAGGACGTTTCGATGATACGCCATCTCTCGTCCCCTCTCCGTGCATTGGCCGCAAACGATTCCAGGGCGAGAACGTCATCGGATAAAATGGATGGACTCTGGCAGACCGATGGTAAAACGTTTCCGAGCGGATCGAACCGGATTGGATCGGATCGATGCGATCGGTCTCACTTGAATGAGAAATGCCAGCCGGACTCATCTCTTCTTTCCCACTTTGAGTACTCAAACAGGACCGTCCGACGTCTTCGTGGCCTCGACTGCATCCGGAAACGCGGCATGATTTTTTGAGATCACTCACTCGAAGGTGGGCTGAGCGAAAAGTCGCATTTTTTTCCCGTGGACTCGGCGTCGCTCTCGAAGTGAAAAGTGAGGAGGAATCCCGATTTTGCGTCAATGAAATTCCTGCTGAGTCGCGCATTTCATGAAACCATCGATAATGCGACTTTGGTCGATTGGCATCGCGTCGAAGGAGCTGAAAGACTGCTTCCGTGTTTTGTGAATCGTTGGCCCCGTGGAGCTCCAGAACGTGCGTTGTCCCTCCCAAGCGGATTTTTGCGTCTATGCCTCTCTCGGTTTGTGCGTGCTTTACCCTGCTCCGAGTGTCGATGACGACCTCGTGGTTCCCTTCCTTGCCTGGAATAAACGTCGATCGAAGACCGAAGCGTTGAAGGCTGCCACGAACCCCGATGATCCATGTACGTTCCGGCGGGTCGGACACGGCCTCGAATGCGTCACGAGGGAGCACAACTCTCAACGGGTATGACCGTCGAATTCGGCTCATTCGATCGACATTGTCAACATCGAATCGATTAATGTGCAACCCGAGTGATCATCTCGTGTACCCCCCAAATATGCTGGCGGCTGATAAAAGTAAAAATCACAAGACGGTCTTCAAGAAATTCATCACCTGATTTGTAGTCGGGGATACGAACCCGACCGCAACACGAGAGAAACTCTAAGCTGCGCTGTGAATTGTGTGCAAAGGATTGCAAAAAGTATCCCGACCTAAGAGTTTTTAAGAGGATGGCCGATCGACAACTGCCGACAGCGTCCAAACAGAAGGAAGTCGACCGTCACAGGCAACTCCTGCATCGTTTCCAAAGGAATCAATAAAAAAAGAAGAAGGAATCGCAATATCTTCCACATTCCCATAGGCCAATATGGGAGTGAGAGAAGCAAATTCCTCCTGAATTTCACTTGTAAGAACTCAGCTCCGTCAAAATATGACCTATATCGCGAACATGGCAGGAAGAAGAATTGCTGGCATCTACTGAAACCTGAACAGGAAATGACAGAAGAATTATTGAAATATGACTCCATCGTCTGTAAAAAAAATATATAATAAAATAAAAAATAGATATTTAAAACGACGAAGGCTTACTGTTTACCTGGGCCCATGCTGAGACTAACAGTATGTTTCTATCGTTTTACGCGAGCTTGGACTTCGCCTGAGACAAAATGCTCTCGTTTAACTACTTCAGTATTCTGCTGTGGATTTAAAGGCTTTTCGAGTCATGGGTCGTACTCTTTCTAACTTGGGCTTGGAACTCGGGGGAAAATCGGTGGAAATGTTACAATAATTTGTCATCATCCATCACCATAACACCAAATGATACAATTCCTGGACACGGTTTGCAGGCGGTCACGAGTGACCACTTCAACTCCAAACATCACCAACAATTATGAAGGTTATACTCCTCCCTGTATGGGTTATCGGTAGATGCTGATGGCCCACCCTTTAAAAGAATTCATTTCGGGGGGGGGGGGGGGGTGGTTGGAGAGACTCACCACTCGCTGATCAGGGACGAAGAGAAAAGGGAGAGCCAGAAGCGGGACGAAGATCACGACCCAGCTCTTCCATAAGGGGAAGACGTGGGAAGCCCACCGCATCCTCTCCGAAACCATCGCGATCGCCTCCGACGGACACCGAACGCAGAAGCACACCACCGCCGTGCGATGTCTTTCTGATGTCTTTCCACCCGGGAGTCACAGGAATCTCGGAGTCCCAGATCGGGACGCTCTCACTGCCGCGATCGATCCAGGGATTCGATCTGATGCAAAAAAATTGCAGGTATTCCTCTACCTTTTTTTCCCTCTTCCCTCCACTTCTTTAAATACCTAGCCCTATCGACGATGGATTCAGGAAGCGAGTGGCTCGCGTGAGACGCGTCCCCCGAATATATACCCCATCCGTCGTCGATGACGACGACTCAAATCCGTGTTTCGATATGCGTGAACGTGTGAAAGTGGAGATGAGAGAGACGAAAGCGCACACACGAACCATTTCACACATTCGAAGTTCGTTGACCTCAAGGACGAGAGATGAGTGCAATCGGTCCGCGATCCGTCGCCTGTCATCCTTGCTTTTCGCCATTTTCCAACATCCTTAAAGAAATTACAGCGAAGGTGAATTTGTCTCGAGAAAGTCGATCGTTTGAAAATGGACACGAGAGAGGAACGTAGCGGAAGAGATGATTCCAAGAAAATAGGTATTCACTTAGTTAACAACAGCGCTGGCGTCACAGACAATCCACTGATTAATGGTATCGATTTCCCTCAAGATGTCATATGATTATGAAATTTTGAATTCGTTCGAAATTGAATAGCGAAAGCAACCTTTGGAAATGAGTTTTGTCAACAAAAAAAAAAGATTGATACCAGAGGTTTACAAGTCGCAGATGAAGGCGTTCTTTCTGCTTTCTCATCTACCGTCTGTTCGAAGCACTTATTGCTCCAGCTGAACAAAAAGGTTCCGGTTGGACCGAACTTAACGTTAACAGTTATTATAGTCCACGTGGGTTTTGAATGTCGTGAGATTACCTTTGCAAAAAAAGGAAAGCAGCAGAATAACTGTGCGGGTTAGAGTAAATACAATAAATATATAATTTTTTCACCTGCCTCAGAGTTGACCTCTGAGCACAATCTGGCATTTTTGAACAATTTTTTTTGCTATTCATCTTCTCCCTTTAGAAGTCGCAGATCATAAGCTGGTTTCGGCCAAGACAAAAAGTTTGCTTCCCCTCCCCCCCCCCCTCACCCAAGACGAACAGCTTGTTCTTCTAATACAGTCGGGTTCATGCTGTGGGAATGAATCGGCGAGTACACGCGAGCAGCCCACCACGACATCCCCTCTGGCGAGTACACGCGAGCAGCCCACCACGACATCCCCTCTCGCGAGTACTCCCGAGAGTGAGTGTCGTGGTAAGCTTCGGATTGCGCGTTGCCAGAGAGTCCGAGCCTGGAGTTTCAAATCTGTAAAATTCCAGCAAGTAATAGCAAGTAGGTAGCTACACCAGGTGAATGACAATAGCATGTACTCGCAGAGTGTCATCAGGGCCTATGCGTTGGTCCTGGAATCTGAACGGGGGTGGTTGGGGGGAGGAACCCACTCATATGGAGCAAATATCCTCCCTCCCCCTCCCCCTTTCTCAAGTATTATTTGTTCCAAGATCACTTTGAACCATGGGAAGGGGAATTTTATTGATTGCTTTTCAATATTCCTTTATTGTTCACGTATGATGTCCATTGCATATTAACCGATGAAGGAAAATATTTGCTCTAGGTGGAATAACCGCGAGCAAAGTTTCCACTTCCTTTTTTATTTCAGCCATAAAGACAAATGGGAAGTGCATTTTTCTCTTTAAGGCAATTCCCAAAATTCTCCATTTTCACCTTCAGACTCTTCTCATCTTTTTTTTTTACACTGCGGTTTATTAAATGGGTTAAATGGATGCACGAGATGAATTTAATCCGAGAGAGAGAGAGAGAGAAAAGCACGTACTAAACCAGACGGCAGTACGTCGAATCGCTTCCGCTGACGTCATCGGTGGCGTCGGATCCATCTCGATTATCAGAATTGAAACGTCTACAGTCTCGATCCGATCCGGTCTCGCGGTCGACAGTTATACGTTTTGTTCCACTTTTACTTGAATCCGTTGAAGATTCCATGGTGTCATCAATCTGGCAATCTGGTTTTGGGTGATCAATCGGATCGAATCCGTCTCGGGCCTAAATTATGAAGAAGAAATGTGAAAACCAATTTTCAATGGCTTTCCCTTTCTTCAACATCTCCTCCCCCCCTTTCTCTACGGGACTCTCGGGTGGTCTGGCCTAGGCCTAACCAACAGACCGCCTTCAGGTCAAACCTAGGCCGTCCTATTCCCTTCAAAAGAAACTCAATTTTCGATATACAAGGCCAATTAGGCTATAAGGGTGAATCCGTGGACTTCCAGACAACACCTCATTGAGGACGCATAACGTTAGCTCAATCGCAGACCTATTCGTACTCTCACGAACTATGTCAGTGCGGACGTAAAACGTTTGGCCTATCTGGAGTTCCTCAAATCATCTAGTATAGGTCTTAGGACAGACTGCCTCCAGAAAGCATAATAACCATGGTGCGCGCCATCCTGTTAATTCAGGGATGTCCGGAAAAGATGTCTCTATATCCCACCACAGTGACTGTGGTGGGATATGGATATATCTTTCACTGCTAACCATTGCTTCATTCTCAGCTCAACTCTTGGGCTCAGCATGAAAATGTCTCATACATAAAAAAGCAGAAGATCCAGACGCCGATACGAAGGTTGAAGTAGTCTTGAATCTGGTTTAATTTAGGCACGGTATCCGGCAACACTGGGGGACGGGACCGGAGCAAGAACTCTAAGCCTAATTGAACGACAGCTAATTTCATTTTCTTAAGCAGCGAAACGGTGCCTCGGAGGCAAAAAAAAGGCCACTTTTCGTCATCTGCGAGTCAATATCTTTCTTATGGTTGGTCTCTTTCCTCCGAAAACCCCCAAAGAGTGCCTGCCCAGGAAGGGGGGGCAGGGGGGCGGGGGGGAAATGGAATGAAATTCACATATTCCAAAAAACGAGATTCGGTGTTCTCCACAATCCCCCCCCGGAGAGATGGAACTTCAAATTTGCTAGAGTTATTCTGTTTTGAGAGAGAAAGAAACATGCCTAATTTCGTTGATGTTGATGCTCTCAGATAGGAATACGAGGAGGTTCAATTTTGCCATGTGAAGTGGCTGAAGAAAGATAACAGGCGCTACCAAAGCCTATTGATATCGCTAATGTAAAAATAATAGAATAAGTAGTTGGAATTAGCTCAAGGACGAACTAGGATCATTCGAGCCAGTCACGTAGCGAGAGCGAGAGGCAGTTCGTGGGAATTTCGATTCGTGTCCGGGGAAGGAATTCCAGGAGAATGGGGATGGGAAGGAAGCGTTGCCGCGACAGGAACAAGGACTTCCTGTTTCCTTCCTGGGACGCGGACTTCCTGTTTCCCCGTCCAAAATGATCGTGACATGGGAGAAGCGAAATGCGCGTCCTCGAGCGAGGCTCGGAGACGCAAATGGCACTTAAATAGCCGACTCAAAATGTTGAGGAAATGTTGAGGAAGATGAACGCTTAGTCCTCGGCAGTTTGAGAAACCCGTTCGCACGACGCGATTGCAAGAAGTACAATTGGCGGTTGAAGTTTTCCTCTCTCTACGAATGAAAGAGACGGTTGAAAAAGAAAAATTTAATGCATGAGAATTGTTGCGATCTGAGCGCGGAGATGCATACGCTGAAAGTCCATTTTCCACAATTCTTCAAACTTGCGTCTCGGGGCGAGGGGAGGGGGGCACGTCGGATCCAGTCCGATTTTTTTGCAGCAAAAGGGTCGTCGAATTCGGATCGGATCGGTCTGGGAAAAAAGTCGGAACTCTCTGAATTGATTACATTTAGGCGTCATCTCTCTTCCGTTGTGGGACCCTTGTTTGTTCGGGCGACTGGCAGACGGCGTGCCGTATGTTCATTTATATAATATTTACAGATTTTTGAGCCATAACTCCTGACACTGCGCACTGACTAAGCAGAGCCCCTGGACATTTTTACTTTGATCGTCGGGAGTTAATGGGCGCGATTCAACTCCTTCAGACATTGTCCTTCCTCGAATTTGAATTGTCGGCGACGGAAGCGACGAAGGCGTTCTCCGATCGGGTAAGAAACAGAAGCTCATTTTTCACGAAAAATTGATTTGCAGGCAGGTGCGTCTTTCCCAGTCCACTTCTTCGACGGTTGCGGCAACTGTTGCCTCTCTTCCAGGGAATATCAATGATTTGGCGCATCGTTTTTTTCTCCTATGGCCTCTAAGGCTGACGCCTCGTAAGGCTTAATGAAATTAAAATTTTTCATCCTCTTTCACCGTGGCAGGATTGAACACTTTTTGACAATTTTTTAACGCCATTACAACATCTATCGTTGCCACCTTGTAACCTGTAGACACCCTGTAGGCGCGTTCGATTGTGGCGCGGAAGACGGTGCATAGCCTCACATTCACAATGGAGAGAGGATAACTTGTAACTTTGTTTCATATTAACGCAGAATGGCGCTTTTAGGAGGACATCGCCATGGTTTTCATCCTCGACTGACGTAAATTCTCTCGGAGACATCCTCCAAACTTTCGCTGCATGCGAATACGCTACTGACTCGGAAGAAACGTAAGACGTGAGTCTCTTCCACCAGAGGGAGGCCAACGAAAGTTAAAAAAATAACTTGGCAACGGCAAGAGACAAGAGAGAATTCCAAAATTGGAATAAAAGAGTGGAATCGGTAGGCTTTCGAATGAGGATCAAGAGGAACCGTCTGCTCCATTTGGATTTAGTGTGATATTCTTAGCAATCCCACTTGAACAGTATAATTGAAAATGATACAAAGTTATGAAATTTCCTACTAATTCAGGGAAATTTTCGCTCTGGATATGAAAGGAACATTTGACAAATCAGTTGTTGGAGAATTTGCTCAATTGAGTGGCTCGGGAAGAAAGGGGAATATCTAAATAGCCTACTCATGAATACGAAGCTGGTCCATTCGAACAGCATCGAATTAAGTCACAGAATCCCCACATAAAATACATGACCGTGTCTTTATTGCTTCCTCTCCTCAAACGGAATTGGGGAACACACGAAACCAGTGAACAATGCGGCAAGGAAAAGTACTCAAGCACCGCATGACAATGAACGTCATGTTCGCTCCGTCGATAGAGCTCTTTTAAAATACACCAGGTACTCGAAAAGAGAGTCATAAGAGACAAGATGAATGGTGATTGCTGAAAAGATCTAGGTGCAGCTAGAGGAGTTGGAATGGCTTGCCGTGTTCGCCCAGTCAGGGAACTGCGAGAAGTCGAAGAGATATCTCCCAAACGTGTTGATCATCAGGTTGACCACCCCCACGCAGATCACGTTCAAGACGAACCCAGCCTTTACCTGCATCGCAAAGGGGGGGAAGGGGGAATGGGACACAATATCGAACGAAGAGGAGAGACTGAGGCAGAAGCAGAGGAGAGACTGAGGAATGGCAGCGACGTACCATCGTGGAGGTCTTCATCTGGGAGGCCTCGAAGACGATGGCGTTGGGAGGGTTGGCCACTGGGAGCATGAAGGCATACGAGCAGGCCACGGCCGATGGCAGCATCAGATACAAAGGATTCACCTTCACCGCAAATGCCTACATCCATCAGGAAACAAGAGACGGAGGAGTATGGAGGAGGATCCATTAGAAGTTTCTCAACGAATTTTGTGTCAGGTTTGTTTTTCGCTAAATAGACGTACAGGAGATAACTAAGAAAAGAACACTAATATGTTGAAAAGTCGGCCCTTGCATTAGGATGAGGGTCAATCGCTTGGATAACCGGCAAGAAATTATAGTGGATGAAAGTGATATCATACGAGCTGAGCGAGGACGGGCGTGATAATCGTTGCTGTGGCCGTATTGGAAGCCACATTCGATATCATGGCCGTCACGAAAGTCATGATGAAGACGAGGACGGCCGTCGGCAGTGATTTCAGGCTTCCCATCTGCTGGCCCAACCAGTGCGACAAGCAGGATGTCTCTGAGGCCTTGGCTACCGCGAATCCCCCTCCGATCAGGAGGACCAACCCCCAGGGGACCTTCTCGTGGAGGACCCTCCAGTTGAGCAGGGCTGCGCTCGACTTCGACGGTGAATCTATGACGCAACATGTTTTCTCAGATCTACTGAACGTACCAAGAACATTAGGATCGTTTGGGAATATGCTACCTGATGATTCTCGGAAGCACCAGAAGTTGGGTTTCGCTGGGATGATGAAGAAAAGGAAGACGATGAGCATCGCAGCGGTTCCATCTCCGATTTCCAAACCTCTGCGGAACGGTACGTCCGTGAACTGAATTTCGTGGAGTTCACAGAGACAGATGGAACATGGGGAAACAAAGGTGCAATAAAATGCTTACCCGTCTCCTTCGATCAAGCCGGCCCATCCAGTAATGAACTGAGGATCCCTGGAGAGCCAGAGCAGAACGAGGATGACGAACAGGGTGAGGGTCATGAACTCGTGGAAGGACATGGGTCCCAATTCCACGTATTTCTTTTTAATGACGGCGCGAGCCGCTTCGTCCTCCTGCGCCGCTCTGCTTCCGCTCGTCTCGCCTTTTCCTAGGGGATTCCGCCGCTGTCCCCTTCTGCCCGAGGCATTTCATATATCATCGACAGAAGAGTTCCACATCTTTCCGCAGAACCGACTCACTGAGAAAAGAGGAAGATGCCTTGGAGCCAAAGCCAGGCAATCAGGCCGTTGAGTAGCAATCCCGGAACGTTGAAAGCGATCCAGCTCCCATAATTGAGTCCTGTATCGCTCCCGTACAGCCTGGAAATTCACAGGTATTCCTCTTTCTGTCTTTCAATCACCCCAACCACCCTGACCGAGGGAGAGAAGTGAGCAAGAAAGCACGGCCTGCCCACGAGACCCACAAGCCTGACACCCCAATCAACAGAACGAAAACGAACGGACTGGCGACCGAGGGAACCGAGAAGGGAAGGCGAGCTCACGCACTCGTCCATGATCGCCTTGAAGATGAGATTGGTGGTCGTCCCGGTGATGGTCCCAGTCCCTCCTATGTTGGCCGAAAAAGCCACGGCCAACAGAATGTGGATCCGGGCGTTGTTGAAGCCTTCTTTGAACTTCGAGTCGTCATCCTCCGTGTTGGGGTCCATTCTGGATCCATCACGCGTCAGGCATTACGGTATATACTTGGAGGTGGCTTTTTTCTCACCTATTGTGCTGCATCTTAGCTCGATTCAAGGAAATTATGAAGTCTGTTCCGTGGTGTTTGACACTGGTGGGCCCACTATGAGATGCATGGCAATTAAACTCAGTGAACAGGTTGCATTAAGTATTCGGGAAAATTGCATGGGGATCATCTGATCATGGGTGCATCTGATCATTATTGCTTTCAGTGTTCACTTGATTCGATTTCTTAATCCTTTCCACTCGATTTATTTTTCCACTACCCCATTACATTAGTCTACTCGAATTTATTT
Source organism: Darwinula stevensoni (assembly GCA_905338385.1). NCBI lineage: Eukaryota > Metazoa > Arthropoda > Ostracoda > Podocopida > Darwinulidae > Darwinula > Darwinula stevensoni. The sequence goes on from CAJPEV010001600.1 coordinate 27,900, forward strand.
TGCAAAAATGCCGACATGGTTTTTGAAGGTAAAATTGACCACTTGAACTCTGAGTAAATCATTTACTTTTGCACGAAAGTATGAATCCAATAAATAAGTCTGTTCTCCTTGATGAAGAGTCAGCAACGATCCAGACCTTGCAGAACTACATAGCACATCCTACCGTGGTTAAAGGTCGACTTCCCTTCGAATGACGTCCTTAACCCTAGTATCGTTCGGGATGCGTCTCGTTAGACCTGTGGCTTCCAAGCCAGCAGGAGTGAAAAAAGGTGATATCGCGCTGGCCGTCCTTTCAATAAAGGCCTGCCCATGACTCCGTCACCAATGTTAGTTCGAAGTAGAACCTTGATCGGAATGAAGAATGATAATTTCGCGAGGTGATCTGGTAGAGCACTCCACGGCCAAACTGTTACGGAATTGCGTCCATCTCTATTGGACGCTCCATATAGCCTGTTCGCCGAGTTTCATCGTCCAACCCCTTTTGGCTTGTGCGCTCCGGCGTGAAACTGCGGAAGCGATTTTATCATCTCTCTATACTTCCTGGTGATTGTAATCCTCCTCTATTCCTCCCCACGTCTATCAGTAGGGACCAAACCTCGTATTCCCAGGAAACGCTCTTCGAAAGTGTTCGGAAGTGCCGCATTGTTCCATTTCCTTAGCCAAGCCTTGGACACCACAGCATCGAATTAACTACATGGCCAAATACAGGTTTCCTGTGGAGAAATGGACTATTGATACATATCCTCGGAGGATAGCTTTGAGAATGAGATAGGATCCAGTTCTGCTGAAAGTTTCAGTTTCATCGATGTAAGCTTAATAGCTATTATCGATTGCAGCTTCGGACGTCCATAACCACACATCATTCCTTCATCATCCAGTTACTCGTCCATTCGACACTCCCAACCTGATCTACTCCAACGATTTCCCCCCTCCCCACCCCCGTAGTCACTCATGGTAACTCCAACTTGTCATAATTTACGTCCCAATTAATGTCATTGTGGAGTGATATGGACAAGAGATGCACTCACTGTTCTTTCATCTCACGGACAGACTTGGGAGACTCGATGGAGATTTGTCGTTCTTGCAGGTTCACGCCTTGTCTGCCTTCTCGCGGAGACCCATTTCCTTCCTCGATGCCATCCTCTTTCTATACAGAACATCCGAACGATGAACGATCCTTGATCCACTACGTATCGAATAGAAAGGTACGAGACGTTTTTGGAAACTCCTACGCGGTAGAGTTCGGAGAGAACGGCATCCACGATGGGAACCATCATGGCGGTGGTTGCCGTATTGGAGATCCACATGGACAAGAACGTTGTAGTCAGCATGAATCCCAGCATCAACCTGCCACGTTATGCAAAGGACCTCAAGTTACGAAGTTGTTTTTCATTTTTACCGGATGATACTCATGCGAATCCTCCTCGAAATGACGGCGCATAGGAACGTGATCAACCAGAAGGAAATAACTTTTTTTTTATTTGGAAAGGGTACAGTGAATGACAGAGAGAAAGCGACGTGGAATGGGAACTGACCATTTCTGGGAGGCTCCGAGCCAGAGAAGGACCCTGAGAGCGATCCTCTTGTGGAGGTTGCAGTGCTCCACGGCGATGGCGACCATGAGACTTCCTGCTCGCGCACGCACCATGTTCATCCATTATCACGTCCGCATCGAATGCTGTTGAAGATGGGATCGTAACTCACCGATGAACATCATGCTAGTTTCCTTGAAATACGTCATGCAGACGTCGGAAGTACTCAGTACCCCGAGAAGTGGGAAGAGAAAGACTGGGATGAGGGACGTGACGGCCATCGGTACGGCTTCCGTCATCCAGAATATCGCCATGATGAGGACGACGTAGGCACACCTTCGCTCCATCTGTTCAAAGTTGAATCCCCTGCAACCATCATCGCTTGCAGGGGATAGCAGCGTACATTTTCTTCAGCCCCACCGATAAACATCTCTTATTAATCGATCGTCTCACAGGAACAGGTCAAGACTTTTCGAGAAAGTGGAACAAGAGAAATACGTTTTGATATTGGGATTCCTGAGAAGTTGGTTTCCTCTTCAATTTCCACCGACTCGATGAGGGTTCATAAGACGCGACAGGTTTGCATGTTACGACAGGCAGATGGGAATTTTATCTGCTCTTGTAATGAAAGGTGTCAAACGGCAAAGCACACAAAGGGGAGGCATATCTTTTGTTTTGCCATCAGGCACACTGCCGAGGGAACCTTGCGGCGCCGCAATCGTAACGATATCGGGGGCCGGGTGTCCTTCGCCTCGATAGCGGGTCCTCGCATGGCACATTTCTCAAGTGCGTCCGAGAAGGAATTTCGACACCGTTTCCTGCGAGTTGGCATGAATCGGTCGAGCCTGGCGGCAAACGGTTCCGAACCGTCTAAAACTTTTTTTGCAATTACAGCGCAGCAATTAATTCTGCGATCGGCTTCGTGCCTGCCTCTCGGCCCATCATCGGCCAGGGCTCCTCAGGCCAATTGGCAACACCAGCTCTTCTCGATCTCTGGGTAACAGACCAACATTTTGGCAAGACTCAGTAATTTGCAAGTTGCACTCGGCATTTTTTTTCCTTCTTTTTGTTCTTCCCCTTGTGTTTACCCGTCTTTCCTCCCACTTCTTCATTAATTTTTCACCCATTGATGATTTAAAAAAAAAAACGACGCTGCAATGTTTTGATTCTCAGCGAATTATGAGGTTCACACGCAGTCCAACAAAACGAATCTCGCAGAAGTTCTCTGCAACTTTCAAATCTTCGCGCTGACCAGAAAACCGAAGACGAGGATGAGCCTCTCTCATACCCTGTGGGGATTTATTTATAATGTAATTATTAATGAATATTTCTCTAATTGCAGGGTTCTCGTATTTTCGCTTAACAGTTTCGATTTAAAAAAATTGTTGTATGTGTAAAGTTGGTAATTTCTCACTCTGGACAAAATAACTGACTTGATGTAATTTCTCTTTGAGGAATAAATTTTCTATGCCTTCCAGCTAAAAATGATGTTCCAAACATTGTCATGACCGCAAGATAATGCTCGTTAAGTAATAATAATAATAAATAAGTTACGTATTTGAAAATAAGTTAGAAAATAAACAAGTATAAGCTCGTTAAGTAATGTTAGTCGTGCTGGTCCTAAAAGTGACGAGACGTCTGAAGTCTGCACTTGTCCATCCACAAGCCATTTTCATGAAACTTGCATGAAACACTTTTTCATGAAACTTGCACTGCATTTCAACGAATCCGTTTCCAACAGCCTCGTGAAATTTCGTTAGAATTCGTTGGATCAGATCGAGGCAATGAATAAATATCGAAAACGGAAACGAGCCGGGGAAAATCCGGTGAAACAAAGAGGAAACTTTCCATATTGAGACCTATCGATCCGCGAATTGGGAAAAACTTATCGAAATAAAGAGAAGCTCGTATCGGCGAGCTTCACCTTCAACGTATCGATTCCTAACCTTCGCCGAACGAATCGAAATGAAATTTGGCAGACCTGCTGAAATAAAAGGGAAACAGCGGGAACAGCTGCAGTAAGAGCAGCGATCATCGGTCGGAAGTCGTGTGTCGTGCATCAGGTCTCGTAAAAGGTGCTTTAAGGAAATGACTTCGTTGAGCTCGTTTCGCGATGGCGACAAAACCGGATGCTTCACTTCGGAAAATGTTCTTGGTTTTGGGAATCTCTCAAATAGTTTTGAAAGAGAAGCATAGCTTTGACAAATTGAATCGCGAAATTTCTCTTTCTCGTTTGTTTAATTTTAAATTTAATCTGAGGACATAGAAGGATCATTCGGGTCCGGAGAAGTTTCGGCCCTGAGTCGACAGGGCCGCAGTGAGTATTTTAGTGCAAGAATATGCTTAGGAAGCAGAAAACTCAAGAGTGTAAGGTTTCTCTTGGATTCTAGAGAAGAAGAGGGAAGAAGTACTTGAGTACTTCAGTAGGATCATCCGAAAGCCTCATACATGACGTAGGAACGATAACGGTTTATTTTTCTGAGGCTAAGTGGTTCATTGTTTATCTGTGGCCAACTCCGTGTTGATGTCATCATCGCAGACATCTCGTGCTTCAAATTTGTGTCGATTGGTGGAAAAAGGCTATTTCTGCTCGCAATTGCCCCTAATTGGTTCAGACGTTTTCGTGATCTCACCAGACGACTTGGAGAACGAGAATATGGAATAATTTTTTTTTACTAAATTCTCTCCGATTAGTTGCGTTAAGACGCAACTAATGAACGTAATGAAAAGAAATATTACAGCACGTTACGATCGTTTCACGTAAGCAGCATGATCTGAGACAGGTAGTCGTCAAACTCCCTGGTTTAACCGCTTCATTACCCATCAATATCAGCGCTTTCTTGGCTCTATAGTTTTTGATTCCACCACTCCCTTTTGGGGCTTCAGCCTTTTGGGGAACAAGATTGGGAAAGTCCTCATAGTCCACATAATCCCCATAGGCCGCATAGTCCGCATAGTCCTACTTTGCCTCAAATACGATCTACAAGTTTGGAGATGTTAACGCTGTGGAACGAGAGAGAGGTACACACTCACCACTCGCTCTTCGGTGACGAAGAGCAAAGGGAGAGCCAGAAGAGGCGTGAGGATCACGATCCATGTCTTCCAGAAGGGGAAGACGTGGGAAGTCCACCGCATTTTCTTCGCTGTCGTCTACCCTGATCGCCTCCGACGGACACTAAAAGCTTCTTCACCACCGCTTTGCGAGGCCTTTGGAAGGGACGGTGTCGTCGAATTTGGGAGGGGCGCAGAGTGCAAGATCTCGACGCAAATGTGTGATTCGGTGTGGTGCTGGCTAAGCTTCGCGTACCCGGGTAACCTAAGTACATGTGCATCGGATCTTCTTTCTCATTCAGATAAGATAGAGGGGAAGAGCCTGGTCAGAGCCTCTCATCATCCGCCCCCCCTCCCCTCCCCCCCCCCCCCTTCGCCACTCACAAATTCTGGAAATGAAGATGCAAGTATGAGTCATTCCAGGCTAAACCGTCTGTGGGTAGTGGTCGCGGTTCTCAGTAAAAATCATTGTAATCACCCGACACTAGGAGCCTCAGAATCCGAAAACGCAAATCGTTTTTATGCAATTATGTTCTCGAGGATCCAGATTTCCTGGCATTCCAAGTCCTCAAATCCCAGCTACATCTTCCAAAGTATGGCAGCTCGAAAGCCCCAAAATTACGCGTCTCATGATCGAGGCGAATCATGTCGATATTTACTTAATAAAGACAGAAGCGACTAATGGCGTAAGCAGACTTCATGTGAAATATGCTAAATATGCTGCAATCGTAAATTTTGCAGTTCAAAGCTGGCACAACGCGGAAGAAGCCATTCCAACGGAGGATTTCTTGCTCCAGAGACGATTGAGACAGCATCTGCATTGATGCGAGGAGCTCAAAGACGCCGCATACCAAATTTTGTCCAGTTCTAAGTCCAGCAAAAATCAACTGCAAACATATGAAACCTAAAAAAAATTAATTTTAAATGAAAATTTGATTAATCCAAGTTTTGATAATTTTAACTTATCAAAATGCCGAACATCCACTAACCGAAGGCAGCACTATCGAATGCTTGAAATGTGTTGGAATCGAATGGGCAACGCTCGAAACGTGGGAAAAACTTAATGAACTCATAATTCGTCGAAGAAAAATCATTTCGGCTGATTTCCATCGAACGGTCGAAATGCGGAGGAAGAAAACAATGGAAGAGCCCTCTCAAGAGAGACAAAAGCCAGCGATACCCACAAGCACGCGAGGAATTCGTGGAATTCGCTGGCTCCTATCAACATTTGATTTTCCCCCTCTCGAAATGCGATCCGTATCCAACTCGTGAAACAGCGTGCTCGACGTCACTACATTTTTTTTTTAGATAAGAAGGCTCAGAAATGCCGAACGATGACTCAAAAGTGGGACGCACGGGAGAGCCACTTGAGCTGATGACCAGAGCACGACCGAGCATGCAGCCAGACAGCAAAAGTTATGAAAATAAAACTGCTACGTTTTTAATTGCCCTTGTGAGCCTGTGACGACATGAACCTTTCGAGTCCCTGACACTTCGATGCATGAATCTTTCGTAATACGTTTCGATAATTCGATGCCGACACCATCAAACCTCTTTGGATAAATGATATATATAAATGATTGGAAGAGTAAATTATGCAATCGTGGAGCTTTCGAGCTGTCACACTTTTCGGAATACGGCTGGGGTCCGAAGACCGGGAAATCCGGATCATCGCGAGCCCATAACGCGAGAACCTGAATAGATCCGTGAAAAATTGCTGTTATGGATTCTGAAGCTCCTCTTACGGGGCATTTATCACGGTTCTTGGTGAAAAGAACCACGACAGGTTGATCTCCACTATTTGTTTGTTTAGCGCGGAATGACCCGTGTATTGCAATTTCAGACACTGTTTCCTCGTTTTTCCGAGGCGTTCTTTGCTGGGTATCGTCCTTGCCTTATGGAAATATGCCGACAAGCGCACGAAAGAGGGAAATCATGCATACGTCATACGACATACAATACTTCAACTTCGGACCATGTTATTGCACCATCTGTGAGTAAAGAAGAAGTCCTGATTCCACGTGCAATGTCTCCTGCTGTTTCCTGGAAGGTCACTACAACAAATGCCACTTCTCACCTCTTCTCTCACTTCTCCCTTCTCACCTCTTCCGTCACCTTCCGTCAAATCCTCGGGATCGAGAGATTTCAGTCTTCTCGACCTTGCAAATTGGCGATTGCCAAATTAATTTTAATGCAAGCAGGGAGAAAAGGAACCCAATTTAGAGAGAATTTCCTGTAGGCTTCTCCCGAGGAGGAGGAGGGGAAGGATCTAAGAAAGTACAAGGGTCAGGGACGATAAAGGATTTCTACCAGAGAACATCTCACCAGCTTGCGGCCTTCAAAAGAAGAAAGAGGAATCTGTCTACTTGCCGTGGAATTCCCAAGCTTTTAAAGGACTATAGGATAATACAATATTAAAAATGTGAAGAATTCCACGATTTCATGGGTTGCTCAAACCAGGGAAAGGAACTTGAGGAAAATGTTTAAGCAGCTGCTGAATTTATATACCCCGAAGGAATATAATACCTGAATAGTAGGGTATCACGAAAATAACAATATTCCATTCGCACAGAATCATCTTCATTATCAAAATGCGAAAATACAAAATTTGATGTCCTAGTGGTCAGTCGTTTTCTCCTCCAGTTCCTGACTAGAACGAGTTAGGACAGGAATGCAGTGAGCAATACGTCTACTCGGAAGTTCCTGACTCAGGTAAGGTATGGCAATAAAAATGTACTGTCAGTACAGCGTAAGGAACGCTTGAAGTGGCTCCTGGTACATGGAAGGAGAGCCGTGAGAGACAAGGAAAGTGATGATGAAGGAAAATCTGGAAGTCCTAGGAGAGGGTGTAGTTGCAGTGGGAGGAGGGGGAGGTGCTGGAAATGCTTGCTGCCTCTGCCCAATCGGGATATTTAGAGAAATCGAAAAGATAATCCCCCAACGTGTTGATCATCAGGTTGATCACTCCCACGCAGATCAGGTTCATGACGAATCCAGCCTTCATCTGGTTGAAAGGGAAAATGAGAAATCTTAGAGTGAAGAAAGGACACGTAAAAAAAAAGACGACAGGCCATAAATAAATAATTGCGACATACCATGGTTTTGGTTTTCATATGGGTAGCTTCGAAGACGATGGCATTGTATGGAGTGGCCACAGGGAGCATGAATGCATATGAGCAGGCCACGGCCGATGGCAGCATCAAGTACAGAGGATTCACTTTCACCACAGATGCCTACATCCAGGGAGAAATGAGAAGAATAATTGTCGGAGAGGAGAATCTTGTCGTGTCATTTAAACTCATTACCAGTACAGAACCAATATATTAAAATGAAAGTGGTATCATACGAGTTGGGCAAGGACGGGCGTGACGATGGTAGCTGTGGCCGTATTGGAAGCCACATTTGATATCATGGCCGTCATGAGAGTGATGATGAATACGAGGACGGCCGGGGACAAGTACCGGAGGTTTCCCATCTGCTGGCCCAACCAGTACGACAAGCAGGATGTCTCTGAGGCCTTGGCTACCGCGAATCCCCCTCCGATCAAGAGGACCAACCCCCAGGGGATCTTCTCGTGGAGGACCCTCCAGTTGAGCAGGGCCTCGCTTGGCTTTGAAGGCCCATCTAAAACGAGGAGATCCGAGTATTTATCAAGTGGTCAAAAAACGTCAAAGCTGTTGGGAAAGGGGGAAATTGTATTGCCAACCTGGTGATTCCCGAAAGCACCAGAAGTTGGGTTTCGCGGGGATGATGAAGAAGAGGAAGACGATGAACATTGCAGCGGTTCCATCCCCTATGTTTAAATCCCTGGGAAATTAATGCAGCAACTGTCAGAATATCTTCATCAGAGACTGGATACAGATGAAATATATGAAATTGAAAGGGCTGGAGAATGTGTACCGGTCTCCTTCGATCAAACTGGCCCATCCTGGGATGAACTGAGGATCCCTGGAAAGCCACAGCAGAACGAGAGAGATGAACAGGCCTAGAGTCATGCATTCGTGGAAGGACATAGGTCCCAATTCCGCGTATTTCTTGGCGATCACGGCGTGTGCAGCTTCATCCGCCTTTTTCTCTTCGCTTCGACTCGGCACCCTTTTCTCCGGGTGCTTCCGACGTTGCCTCCATCTGCACGTAGTAACCGGTACTAAATCATGATCAACAAGGTCGTTGAAGATGCAGTTTAAGGCATTGTGACTCACCGAGAGAAGAGGAAAATGCCCTGGAGCCAGAGAGAGGTAAAGAAGACATTAAGTAACAATCCTGGGACATTGAAAGCTATCCAAGTGCCATAATTCAGTCCTGTGTGGCTCCCGTACAGCCTAGAAATGGACAGAGATTCCTCTTTCTATTCTTGTATAGCTCCAAACCCCCTCAGCCGAGAGAAGGAAACAACAAAAGAAAAGTTACTTATTCCAGGCAGCCAAGGCACCTCGAATTCTAAATGCAAGCGACTAGGCATAACTAGCGGTGAGTAGATGAAGTGACGTACTCGTCCATGATCGCCTTAAAGATGAGATTGGTTGCGGTCCCGGTGAGGGTCCCAGTCCCTCCTATGCCGGCCGAATACGCTATGGCCAACATGATTTGAACCCGAGCTTCTCGGTAGCCTTCTTTGAACTCCGACTTGTCATCCTCCCAGTTTTCCCACGCACTGGTTCAAGTGATCATAATAGATTAAGACATTCGAAATCGCCAATTGGAATTTTTTCCCTCTTATCTCTGTCGCTTGTCTCCACAGCTAACATGCTTCACTCTGATTACCCTCGTTGATATCCGCTTGAATAAGTCAGCACGGATAATTTCTTCCTCGGTATCAGTTCTCCATCGTTCAAATACCTAACGCGAGCGAGATTTCCAAAGAATAAAATTAAATTTAAATGTAAAAATAAGGCTCTTCAAAGTCTCTGGAAGTGGAAATCGATATTCATCGAGAACAGACTTGAGATAGAATCCTTCATCTCATCGTTATATAAGATACTCCTCGAATGCCTCGCCTCGCACAAGCGATGACATCAAATTTTCCGATAACCTGCCTGCTCCCACTCATGCCACTGTGGCATTTCTTGATCAGAGCAGAGATTATTATTTTTTTTTTTACTGAAGAATGATAGGAGTGACATAGATAAGATGCCCTAACTCGTCTTCGTTCTCGAGAACAGGCTTGAGGGACGTGGTGGACATTTCTCGTTGCTGTAGCTGACGCACGTCCTGCAGGCTGGCACGATGTCGGCTTCCTCCCGCCGCCCCATTTCCGGCCTCGAGATCATCTTTCTGCAGAGTACATCGGAACATTATTCGTGGTATCGGATATAAGACGTTAATTGAAGTCCCTACCCGGTAGATTTCGATAAGTATGGCTTCCGCAATGGCAACCATCATGGCGGTGGTTGCAGTATTGGAGATCCACATGGACAGGAAAGTGGTGGTCAGCATGAACCCCAGCATCAACCTGTTGCGTTATTCAAAGGAACCGAGATTATATAGCAGATTTTCATATTTTCCTGAGACTGCAGTCTCCATTGAAGCAGCATTCTGCCACAACGGAGATTGTCTGCACCCAGGTTCGACACAAATCAGAATCCGTTTTGGATTGACGACATGAATGTAAGGAGATGAATTGAAAATCAAGGCCATTTTCAAAAGGGCGTCGTTGCATGACTGAGGACAAATAAGAAGGAATGGAAACGGACCATTTCTGGGAGGCTCCGATGCAGAGAAGGACCCTGAGGGCGATCCTCTTGTGGAGGCTGCAGTGCTCCACGGCAATCGCGACCATGATGCTTCCTGCACATCCGTACATCCCGATCATCCATCCATTCTCACGGCCGCGACAAACGCGATTAAAGAAGAGATCGTAGCCCACCCATGAACATCATGCTGGTCTCCTTAAAATACGCCATCGAGACAGCAGAGGTCCCAAGGATCCCGAGAGGGGGAAAGAGAAAGACCGGCATGAGAGACGTCAACGCTATCGGTATGGCTTCAGTCATCCAGAATACCGCCATGACGATGACGACGTACGCACACCTTCCCTCCATCTGCAAACCGAATCCTGTGCAACCATCAGCGGATTCCAGGAGGAGCAGGAGCGACATCTCACTTGGCATCTCCGATGAAAGAACGTTCGATAAATCGGTTCAAATGAATCGGTCGATGTTTTAATCAACAAATAACTGCTATTCTGGGGGGGGGAGGTTAAGTCCCGAATTTTTTTTTTTTTTTCTTGTTGGCTCTTTTCGAAACCTCCCACTTTTATGATGAAGGAGCGGTACGAGACATCACCCGTGCTCGCCATGAAAAAGACGAACAACTTCATACGAATATTTGCTTAAATTGCAGTGTTGAACGCCGAAGCATGGGAGGGGAGGAATGCCATGGAGTTCTGCCAGGTCACATTAAACTCGTCGAGGACGACAGAATATGGTGAATGGAAACTATGATGAATAATTAACTATTATTCATTACGAAAAATAAATTAATTGTGTCAGATACGTCGTGGTGAACTCGGATTCGGATGCATTAACTTAATAGAAACTTAAACTTACTTGTAAGCCTGTCTTTGTCTCATATATGTGCTGAAATTCTCCAACATGATGGAAATTCTCTACTAGCATAATGGACGTCATTACCAATGCATTTTTTTAAATTAGTTTAAATTCTCAATTTTGTCATTTAAGACTAAAACAACGGTTTTTCTGCCAAAATAAACAGAACTCTACCGGACTTTTATGATTTCGCTGATTCGTTTGTTTGCAGCAACCCTCAATGACGCCAAAATGGAATATTCGTCACCGATCGCAAATACCATGCGAATATCCAGCCGCCTTGGGATTTTGAGCGAGCTCCGTTGCAACGCAATGCAACGAAATGCGATGCAAAAAGTTCCCATCGTGCGAGGGGCTTTCGAAAGTTTCGACCATTCATTTTCTCCCCGTCTGAACGAGTGAGGGAAAAACCGAATGAAGGATCGAGCATTGTCGAAGCAGACGATCGAATTTAAATTTTAAAAAAATGAGAACCTGCCTCGACATTCACGGCCATATGCAGAACGCGAACGTTTCCGACTGCAAAAAAATGGCAAAAAATACCGCGCCACAGAAAGTGAAAACGCGGACAGGACGCCTGAAAACAGACGACACCAAGGAAAACAGGCGGAAGGCCTCACGAAAGCCTCACGCGCCCGCGAACGACAGGCTAGCGCGTGACTCCATCAAGGTCGATCGGCGAATAAAGATTTGCGATATTTGCGGTGGCGCGATGTATACCTTGGGTATCTCGAGGCCCATTTTCGCCTTTTTTCATGAGAGATGAGAGAGCGACCTTGGAATACTTGTAGCAATAATCACGCATTCCGGCATGCAATTCAAAGCGGTTGGAATGCATGTACCGGAATTCCCCGTTGGTTTGCGTGCCATCATCCTCTCCGATATCGGCAGCCCACGTGGGCTGCCGCTATTGGAGAGGATGATGGCCGAGTACTCGACCCATCTAATGATCAAAAATCCGGCATGATCCTTTCTTTGCATGTGACAAAACCCGACCCGGTATGCGTTTCAGTGGGATTCTCCCCCTCGCATCTCGAGCGGACGGCCTTGGGCAGGGACCAAGCGAACTCGTTCCGGTCAGGTGTGCCGTCTGCGATGGGGAAGAGTCTCTTCCTTTCTGGACTTTCGCAATCGGCCGTTCCTTTCCTTCCTCGCAAGATGTCATACGAATGCAACGTGTCGGGCTGCTTTGGCGGAGTTTGCTCTCGTCCGTTATTGCATTATCGATTATTATTATTTTACTCTGATGAGCGGTCATCCCTCATGCCGGGACGCTAAATCTCTTTCAATTCTGGAATGTGAAAACTTTAATTTATTTTTTTTTATCGTTCCTCGTTCCAACTGAGAACGCGTATTCGATCCGATCTGCGTAATTCTAACGCAGGTTGATGGTTGTGGCAGAATGTGATGTCGTGTCGATTCCGTGCCTTATTGTGACAATTTCCTTGCGAGCGCCATCTCGGAACACGGTCCATCAACGGTGCCTTATTACTTATGCATTTGACGAATACCTATGAAGAAGATCCATGCTTGAAGCAACAAGGTTATCCTTCCCTTTCGCCTTCCGCATTAAATGCTAAATTTCTCTGAGAAGAAAAATAATCAGAGAAACTGAGCCAGCAAAGGACGAAGTGGGGAACGAGCACGATGGGTCACGGGAACAGCGATCGGGCCATGAGAGAGCGCTTCGTATGAGACCCGCCAGGAGCGACTAATTAGAATGGCCGGAGGAGGTCGCTGAGCTGAGCTTTTATTCGGAGGCGAGGACGGGGAGAGGACGGGGAGAGGACAACAAGCGATGGCTCAGAAGTGCCACCGCGAGCTGTTCATCCGGTGAACGAAGGGGAGGATGTGCAGGTGCAAGGTAAACTTTAAATTGCGATGAGTGTGAAGATATGGACTGTTTTCAACTAATCTTCCGGAAAATCGCATGCGAAGAGAGGAATGAGGTCAATAGCACAAGGTGACGAGGAGTAAAATGGAGCAGATACACCAGGAAGAGGCATGGGAACGAGAGAAACGAGGTCAGTAGCTCGTGGAATCCATCGGATGAAAATGGGAATTAGGGAGGGAAAGCGACGGCGGGGAACGAGCAGCCCGATTGGAGAATTCGCTCAGACGCCGACACCATGCGACGGGGAGCGGCAGGATCTGGCCGCACGAAGACTTGCGATCGCGACGGCTGGGTGGCACGGACCACCGGGACGGAGACACCGCGACCGATGAATGCAGCCTATAGATCGACTGGAAATGTGTGGAACCCGCGGCATGCGATGGACTAATACAAAGCGTGGAATGCGACAATAACGAGGAGTGCGGCGGCGGAAAGCATGGAGTAAATACGATTCGGAGACAGAGTAGCAACGTGATAACCTCGCCCCGAGAACTTGGAATCTCCCCCGCAAAGTAAACGCAACGAGAAATTCCTTCGTCCTTCCAGCCGCCTGCTTGCTTTGAAATTTCCTCTCGGGCTCCGCACCGGACCGGTCTGCCCGAACTTAGGACGGAGCCGGAAAGGAGCATCAACCGGTTCCGCATGAATTTCGACACCGTCGCGTGATTATCTGACGGCATGCGGCACATTCCCGCAGCCACCCTTTCTTCCTCCCTTGCAACGAAGAACGAGATAACGAAACCGAGGTAACAAATCCGAGGCAACAAAAACGAGGTAAAACAACCGAGGGTGAAGTAGATAGTTGTGAACGTACGTGTCTCGCCTATCAAGTGTGCTTGCTTCTTCGACAGAATCTTAAGAGTCTCAATACCTTTTTTTCAGTCCGTTTTCTAGGTTCTTTTTGTATGGAAACACTCATAGCAGCACCCAAAATCGAAATCAATCCCTAAATTCGAAAATGAATATTATATGTAACTAGACACTTAATTGGTTACCAGAGCTGCATGTGTTTGGAAAATGTCTGAGTGGATTCTCTGCTTCCGAGCAATTGCCTCATCGAAGAATTCACCAGCAAATTACGCGCAGAAAAAAAAAAAACTGGTTTTGGATCCCCCCCGTGCCTATTCGGGCACGAGGTGAGGGAACGGGCGAAGGGTCGCACAGGTCTTCAACTCGTTTGTGGAAGGCGAACACGGGCGCATTCCATTCGGTGCTGCGTCGCTTTCGCAATGGGGCATCCAGCCTTCATTTCCATGACGTGCTGGAGAACTCATTTTTCTTCACTTCCCTTTAGGATCGCCGAAAGAGAAGTCTTGCGCCCGTAGGGTCTTTAGATCCCAACTCGCCCACCTTGTTTTTAAAGACCAGCTTGCACGAATAATGGCAACTTTTGCCGATCTCTCGACAATTGCCAGACGTGATGGCTTCCACCCGAGTAAACCCTGTCGGTCGAACCTCCCCAAGGCAGTTCCTTCTCCATCCTCTCGACTCCCCTAGTAACATCGATGCTCTCCCATTCTCCATCCTCCTCGACCCCCTAGTAACATCGATGCTCTCCCGTTCTCCATCCTCTCGACCCTTCCACGGTTTTTGCGGCTCTCGTATCGGTCGACAATCTCGGAGGGCTTCGGGCGTTGAGATTCGTATCACTCCACTTTTTTTTGCGACTGTTCGAAACTGATCCCAAGTAACAAGATCATTGAGGAGGACGCTGAACCCCGGCTCAAAGAGGTTCTTCCACGTTCAAGGTTAAGGGGGCGAACAGCTTTTGGACGCTCAATTTGGGTGCCGTTCCATCAACAACACATGACGTTCTTGATAGACGTTCGTTGAACGTTAAAGAGACGCTTTTCTTGAGCATGACTGTGTATTGGGATACTATCTTTCCTAAATGAGGAACGATAATACTTCCGATTACAATAAGTGGTCACGCGATTACCTGTGACCGCGGTCACTGGGGCAGAGTTCACTTGGGACGAATGCAACCTATTCATATCGTTTGGGAATGTTCAATTTACGTTCTGGATGAACGATGTGGGAACGCATAATTTGAACTGCTTTTGATCGCTCTTAATTCCGGACATTTGAACAGACGAGGAACGTTCCCAAGGGCGTTCATGGAACGTTGGCAGCACATGAAATGAAACGTTTATTGAAAATTCATTAACGGTTCGGTGCTACTTGTGGCACGAGACACAGGCAGACACCCAAACTATAGTTCGTAAATGCTTATTATTGTACTCCAGATTGACCACATAGCGACTGAGCAAGAAGAAAGTGCTTATATATACATATTTATTTATTTCATTTATTCTCATTTGAACATTTTGAAAATATTATCTCCGAGGTATATTAGAGTGCAAAATTGCTGTTATACAGGGTGAGGCTCTATCACAGGGCTTCCCAACCTTTTCCACGCGCGATCCCAAAAATCACTTTCGTACTATTCACGACCCCATGCACTGAGCGAAGTTAGACAGGCTCCCCTACCTATGCGCTAAAATCGCGAAGAAAAACGTAAAATTGCATTTAGTTGGCGGTTCGCGACCCCAAATATTATTTTTGCGACCCCAAATGGGGTCGCAACCCCTGGGTTGGGAAGTCCTGCTCTTATTAGTTCCTGTATACTGAAAAATGTTGCTTTTTAAGTTCTTGTCCTTTTTCGTTTCAGTGTAATACTGCTGCATAATGTTGGTTGCTTTGAAATTGCATTGCACAATCACAATTCTGGGTTATTTGTGCTTCTCTTGTGAACAACAGTCACTTTAGAAATTGAACCATGTTAAACAACTACAAAGTGACTTTTGCCTCCCCCTGTATAACATTTCGATGTCCCCGTTGACTTCGTTGAAAGAGAAAAATGAGCTGTTCGACAGATACGATTGTTGGACGCGAGAGGCGTCATCTGCTTGCGATTGCATCTCGTGGATTCCGGGTTCCGGCTTCTTCGCAATCGCTTTCAACCGAAAACATTTTCTTTTTGCCCGAGAAAATACGTTTTTAGACATTTGGTTCAACTACTGATCGCCTCTGGAGACGCTTCTGGACTTTTAGAAATTTTTTCTCTGCAGTACCTAATTTAGGTTTAGTTCCACGAGAAACGAGATCGGGAAAACGGGTTTGTAAAATCTATCCGGTCTGACTTTGCTACGCCGACATTGCCTGTTTCATGGTGGCCTGTTTGTTTCGTGCCGTCACCCGCTCGTCAAAACGTCGAAAAGGGGCTCGGAGGTTATCAGCGGCGGACCTACGTCTTCCTGGCGTCTTATCAACATTCCTGAAATCATTAATATGAGATGCCAGCCTCCCCCTCTCCCCAAACAGGAGCGGCACGCCGCTGTCTTGCGGAGGGGTCAAAGGGAAGTCACCCTCTCTTCACAGGGGAGAAGACGATTCACATTCGATGTGAATTTCAGGATTGAAAGTGAAGAGCAAGGTTGGAGCGGATCGAGGATATTAGAGCTGTACATCGGCATCGGCAACCGCCGGTATGGCTCCGTCGGTGTCATCGGCCATCGTTAGGTAGGTTTGCGAGCTGCCGATTCCCAAAGAAGAACATCCGAAACGAAGAAAGATTCTCAACAGTAATAGGAGAAAAGAACTGTCACGATGCATCGATGTTCAATAGTTGAAGGCATCAATAGTTGAAGGCATCGATGGCATAATTTCCTATCGCGATGATCGTGATCATAACCCCCCCCCCACCAAGATCACCGACAAGAGATGAAGGTAAACGAAAGAGTGCTTCGATCGAAGCAAGAAACGACGGACGTGAGATCTCCGCCCGATCGAGACGTGAGATGACTGAATCTTCTCCCCCCTCCCCCCCCTACGTGATGCATCGATGCGTCATTGATAGTTCCGGTCGATAAAACAGCCATCCTGACTACTAAAAAAAAAAGGAGAGCATGGTTTCATACCCCGAACCTACTCGAAGGAGCATTCGATCTCACGAATTTCAGCTCTTCACCTACACGTCACAATCGGCATCGGCATCGGTCCCGGTCGATGGGCATCAGATCATGATCGGCCCATCGGCCAAAAGTGACCACTGGTACAGCCCTAATGGTTTTTTTCCCTCTGTGGCAGTGGTCGGCAACAAGCAGCCCGTGGACCAGATCCGGCCCACAGAAGTCCTATCTATAGCTATCCGACATTACGGTCTGACAGTAGATGTTCATTAAAATTTTAATTTTAATAACACTTGAGTGGTGTTGGTCAGTGAACGTGCAATACTCTGCCATCCGGCCGCCGGTGTTGCACCATCGGCGTCATCGGCCATCGGTAGTGGAGCAAGCCGCCGGAGCCGATGCCGACGCTCGAAGGACGGACAAAACGAAAAAAGGTGAACGTGTGAACGCAGGTAGGTGCCGGCCTCTCACGGACAGAAACATCAATAAGATTAGGAAATAGAGCCAAAGAACAGGGAATCTTTTCACCTCCTTTTACGTCACACTATTGCGAGATGTGTCGTTAAACTCTTATTAACAGCAGCAATAGATGACGAGCTAACCACTGACGGACACGTTGACAGACAGGGAGACTGGAAAGGTCTAAAAGCAGTCTGTATCGTTTTAAGGAGACCCGCTAATGAGTATCAGACAGCTTCCAATCGGCCCCATTTAAATTAGTAAATAGTATACGATTTCATGCGATTTTCTTCTCAATCTACAGTAACAGACCAGAATCAGTTCCGGCACCGCCCGATGGGTACGAGATCGAAATCGGCCTTTCGGCCCACCGGCCAAATGCGTGGCTATGGGTACGGGCCCATTATGAATAGATGGTGGCCGACCGTGCATCGACGAGTGAAGTCGAAGGGAGGGAGAGACTCACCACCCGCTGTTCGGGGACGAAGAGGAACGGGAGAGCCAGAAGCGGGACGAGGATCACGATCCATGTCCTCCAGAAGGGGAGGATGTGGGATGTCCACTTGACTTTCTCGGCTGCCGCTGACACCATCTCGACTGTCTTCGATGGACACTGAAGGCACCACCGCACTCGCTCTGACTCGGTCGGGCGCAACCAGAGAGGGGGAGGATGCCGAATCTCAGCGTTCCCGGTCGTCACGCTCTCACCTAAGAGCCGAAGAGATCGATCCACGGGTATCAGCGGACCGCGTAAGTAACGAGTTGCCCTCGACTCTACTTTCTTTCGAGGACGATGACCTCCCCCAAGTTTCACTTTGGGCAGCTCATCGTCTTCGTCAAGTTCTTAACCCTATCGAGATGGGAACCGGGGAGCGAGTGAGTGGCTACTGTTTCGCGAGTTCCCTACTTAATCCTGGGATGCGACCGAACGATGCGCGTGAATGTGCGTGATTTGTCTGTGGATGAGGGAGATGAACGCACTCACGTACTCTTTCTCCCCGCACGAAGGCCGTTCACGTCACTAATCACGTCTAGGTCGTAGACATCAAGAAACACGGGCACGTAACCTGTCGCGTGCCGGAATCCTCCATTACTGGCTCTCTCCACCTTTTCGTTCTTCCCGCGAACCTGCAAAACGGATGAAATCATGCTGCGAACCCCGGAGGCTCTTTTTACAGGAACGCGGGAGGAAGGCGGGAGGGGCGGAACCATTAAATCGAAGGACCGAAATAAAAGTGAAAATTTGTGAAGCCTATTTCCTTCTTCCTCCCCCCTTCCTGAAACCTTTTAATTGGTGTAAAACGCCCGAATCGTCGCAGCTTTCAGCAGGCGTAATTCATTTTCTAACGGGAACCACGAACCGACTCCGGTCACCGTGAAAATGAATTTCCACGCCACACCTGTGCTAGTTTGTCCGGCCTTGATCCTTCCCCCATCCTCCTCCTCTTCCTTCTTCTCCTCCTGGATGTGGTTGACCCCGAAACGAAGGCCTTTCGCATTTTGTGCTCCCATCGCGTGTGTTTATCTCCTCATCTCGACGATGGAGATGGAAATGCGGAGACGTGATAGATACCCTCATTCCCTGCATCGTTTCAAAGCCCCACCGTGCACCTTCTGAGGGAACCACGCCCTTCCCCTTCTGCTCCCCCCCTTGCCCTCCCCCCTGCCCCCCTTAAAAAATATTTTCGCAGGTCACACCTCGTCCATTCGCATACTCGATCAGACGTAATGAGACAACTAATCGATTGCCATGATGATCATATGATGGACGATGGGCGATACCCGCCCTTTTTCAAACGTCTCTCATAAAGGAATGTTTCAGTGAAATTTGAAAAGCAACTCCAGGCTATTTTCAGTTCCTTTGCTCAATCAAGCATGAGCAAAATTGTTAAGCTCACATCCGTTCTTATTTTCTGAATGCGTTAGTTCAAAATATTAATTAAAATATATTTCACGGACATCCTCACGAAGGAGATTCACCACGAGTGGTAGCCCTAAGGAAAATAAGTACTGAGACCTAAGTTCGAATCTCATGCTAATTGTTATTTATTTATTTTATTATAAATTTTTTTAGAGGGGGGGTTAGGGGGCTAAGGATTTCCAAGGAATTTCCTAAGCGTCTCATCGCGAGGCATCAAGTACCTTTTCTGGAGTAAAACGAGTATCGATGATTGGGAGTAATCATATTGGAAAAGGCAGACCCGGAAAGAGGCGCTGAGACTCACTCGGACCAGAGTCGGCAACAAATCTAAATAAATTAAATAAATGATATTATCCCTCGAGGCGTCGGTCGTTAGGCTTTCCAATGTCGCGGCGTTCGAAGGACGTTTCCTCATTGCTCGATCGAAGGGAAGGGAGGCAGGAAGGAAGGAAGGCCGCAAGGGAGGCTGTTCTCAGTGGATTTCGAGTTCCTCCTTTCGGCGTGTGAAAATTGCTGCTGGAGATACGAAGTCTTTCCTTTTTTAATGCCGCAGTTGCTCGAAAGCGATCCTCGATTTTCTTTGGCCGATTTTGGGGGCCGTCGTGTTGGTGGTGAAAAAATAGTCGCCGGTGAGCAGGAACCGATCGGGAGGGAAAAAATGTCGGAAGGGGACAGAAGGCCCGACGCAGAGACGAGCCGGTTCGCCGGCTTATCTGCACTGCAGGGGTGGACGAGCCAGCGAACCGGCTTCTCGTCGTCGATCGACTTTTTTTTCGCTCTCGCTTTCACCTTTCGGGCTCTCTGGGGCCTTCGTTACTCGAGCATTATTGACGCATCACCAAACGTTCGTTCTGGCGCTTCGCTTAGCAGAACGCCGATGCATCGTGAAGCCTGATGAAACCGTCGATGGCGACATCGAGACGTTCGCGGCGGCGCAAAAATCGACGGGAAAAAGTGCGGCTCGTTTCCGGGCTGAAAATACGATTAAGTGTCGAAACACTCCGTCTCTCCTGCCAAATTCATGATTCTTGCAATCACCGTTTTCAGGCCGAGAGCTGGTAAGTGGAAAAAATCTCCGCGCTTGCGAGCAGAGCTCCTATTAGTGAGTTCGTCTGAATCATGGGCGTCAGATTACTCTTTATAATCGAGGCCATCATGATAGATGGCTTCCCTCTCCCCCCTCTCCCTCCTTCTCCCTCCTTCTCCCTCCCTCTCCCTCCATCTCCCTCCCTCTCCCCCCCTCTCCCCCCTCTCCCTCCTTCTCCAAGGCGGGATTTCCGGGGCAACATCAAGGATCCATCCCGTCGTCTCCCTCCCTCTCCTCTCCCTCCCTCTCCTCTCCCCCATCCACGCAGCGGATGAAACGGCAAACCCCAACGTTTCCAGGAAAAAATAGAACGTAAACACCCCAAGATCGATTCTCACGCGCGGTCGACTCGGTCGATTCAACCTTTCGGGTTGACTCAACCTTCAGGTGTCCGATT
This sequence comes from Darwinula stevensoni, assembly GCA_905338385.1. Classification (NCBI taxonomy): domain Eukaryota; kingdom Metazoa; phylum Arthropoda; class Ostracoda; order Podocopida; family Darwinulidae; genus Darwinula; species Darwinula stevensoni. Next base: position 48,700 of record CAJPEV010001600.1, read on the forward strand.
TTGCTATTTTAGACACCCACCCAACGTCTTTTCCGAATCGCGACGTAATACGCGCAACGCAATACGTTCAACGCAATATGTTGCATGTAAAACGTGCAGCGTCGTTCATGCGTACGTGTGACACATGCGATCTTGTGCTGCACGAATGTGTATCACATGAAATATGTGCATGTGGAACTCATATTTAGTTCGAAACTGAGCCCTCGATTACTTTTTGCTAAGCTGTCCCCCCAGAAGCGAAAAGACGAGGTAATCACGAAAGTTTTTCAAGTTGAAGCTGGGAATTGTAGCAGGAAACTTTCTCCTCAGGTCGCACGGAGAAACGAATGCGCGGACGGGACCCGATTCGACGAGCCATCGAAAAATCATCCAAATTTGATGGATTATTCTCGAGGCGCACGAGTGGCAATTGACGCAATGGAATCTCGTTCCGCGACGGCGGAAAGCGGCGTTTCGGCGATCATCTCGGAATACCGAATTTCTGGAAAACCGGCAAAAAAAAATTTGAAGGAATCCCGCCGACGCCGCTTCCGGCGGATCGGTCGGATCGACGGGGGAAATCTGTACTCAACGGATTCATTTGAGGATCCGAGTCGAAGCTAGGCATCGCCGAAATTTACAACAAAATTGTTATCGGAAATAAAAAGAATTTAATTGACTGATTTTTAAACCCGAAGAAACGCGTCGACTTCCTCAGCCTTGTTCCGACTAGGTTTTCGAAAGATTCCCGAGGATCGTTGGCGGGATTAAACGAGGGCAAAGAGTGAGAAAAGGGCAAAAAAGGAAACGCATATGTGCAATATCCCTTGCAATGTGCAACGCCCCTTGCATTCTTCTCTCGACAAAACCGCGTGGAGCTCTTCGTGCACACAGGGAGTTCTCGTTTGTGTTCTGAGCATAAAAATGTGTTTCATGGTTCTGAACGATTTCCTCTATTTCCCTGCGTTTTCCATCCCGGATTCCTATCCTTTGTTCCGTGAATGATCTCTTTAGTCCGTCGAGCGTCGAGGCGCATCGCATATGAAAAACCTCATTCTCATGAATGCGAAATGGGAGTGCAACGGTCTCGAATGAATGTAGAACTCGTGGGAAGGCTTCAAACTGGGTATGGAATGTGCATGAAAGAGAACGAAATGGGGAGGGGGAAAGGTGGGGAGGGGGAAAGGTGGGGAGGGGGGAAGGTGGGGAGGGGGGAAGGTAGTGGAGGGAGTGAAAGGATGCAAATTCCAGACGTGTCTTCGGAAATTTTTTTGCCGGAAGTGACTAGCAAGTGACCTATGCTCAATCGTCAACTCGTGATGTAGCACGCAAAATCGCTCCCCTTTTTCTAGAGTGTAGAGTAAAGGCCGATGCACACCGACTGCGAAGTGCTGCGACAAAGCCGCACTGCGACCGTCTGCGAAATTCGCAGTCATCTCTTGACTGCGACTGTCTGCGAAGCATTTTCCACACTGGTCGCAGAGCTCCCTAGCGAAATCAAATATGGCCGTGTACAATTTGAGAGCTCCTGCTGCAACACTTTTGCTTTTTTGTAGATACGGTAGGTAGGTACATCCTGTACACAGATCCCGTCATCAGATGGGAGAATTCGAGACCCTAATAGAAAATATTCTCTCCGAAGACAATGAGTGTTTTTCTCCCAAGTCCATGAGAATGTCTCCTGAGCTGTTCAAAGACTCTTCTTGATCTGCTAAAGAGACGACAGGACACTAACTTCGGACCATGCATTTCCCCGCGCAAATGGTGGCAGTGTCACTGAGTTGGGTAAATGCATACTCCATACAAATATTCTGAATATCTCAAATCATGCAGCGCTGTTCTGAAGGAGGGGACGACTCATGTTTTTGCGCTCGAAAAACAAGAGCTTCTCGACTTAATAAAATTAGAATTCATGAATTGAAACAATGGAAAATCATCGGGAATACAATCGATATCGAGACATTTCTTGAAGATTTATTTACTTTAGCTATGTATCTCGTTCGTAGAGAACCAATTGATGATGATCGGCATCATCTACCGCCGAAGTAATTACACCGATACAGCCGCCAAATTGAGCGTCAAAGGATTTCGTCACTTGCAGTCAATTGTTACGCAGCGCGAACCATTGCTTGGGTGCGACAGGAATGAATTGTCCTATTCCATTGCGATGCGTACTGCGACCGACTGCGACAAACTGCGACGGTCGCAGTGGTCGCAACGCAGCTCTTCGCTGTCAGTGTGCATGGCCCCTAAAATGGGCGCGGATGTTCTAAATACGCTGCCGATAACCGCTACACGGACCGATACTCACCAAGAAGTCGATGGGAGTCTGTTGGAGAGAAGGGAGACGAGACGACTGAAGGAGGCGCATTGCGGGGAAGACGGTGATCGATCCTGCTTTGCGCATGCGCAGCCGTGTCACGGCTCCGAAGGGTTCGGGAATCTCACGAGGTCGCGCGTCTACCTCCTCGGTCTGCGGGCCGAACCTGACCCGAAGGATTTCATCTCGAGCGGCTGCACGGGGGCAGGTGAGAGGCTGGGGGCATAAATGCAAATTAGGCAACGGGGCGCCGCCCCGTGGACAACATTTCCTGCGATTCGATCACCAATTTTCATACTTTTGTAACAGGGTCGTACTTTGATTTAAAAAGTATGCGCTATAGCATTCTGATAAGATATTTCATTTCGTGCTCCGTGTGTTTTTGATGAGATGAAATTAAATGGAAATTAGAGACAAACTTACTAGGAATTATCATCGGCATTTGCGCGGAAACTAGGTGATTAACAGGATGGAAAAGTTTAGTTGATGCTAGATGGCAGTACGATTGCAGCGAGAAGAGGACCTGGAATTCCTCGCCTTTGCCCGGTCGGGGAATTCGGAGAAGACGTAGAGCCGACACTCTAACACGCTGATGATCGGGTCGATCGTCGCCACGCAGATCACGTTCGTGACGAGCCAGGCCTTCATCTGCATCGCAAGGAATCGGTGAAGGAAGGGAAGGGAAGGGAAGGAAGGGGTGACAAGTTTCCCGGTCGTGAAGAGAAAAGAGTATCGGAAATGTAATGACGTACCGCGGCGGTGATCCTCGTTTGGGTGGCCTGGTAGACGATGGCGTTATGAGGGGTGGCCAATGGGAACACGAAGGCAATCCGCAGTCGATGGCAACTTCAGGTACAGAGGATTCACTTCCACAACATTTGCCTATCAGGGAATGAAAAAGAAGTAAGAGATACGCAGTAAAAAAAAATGTAGAAAATTTCCGAGTCCCCATCGTAAAAATTTCCGACTAAGAGCATGTAAACCTGCATTCCCTCTAATGGACGGAACATTTTTCCTGCATATCCTCAGAAATCCGACTTCGCTTTATTTCCAGAATTTCCCCCTCCTTTTCCACAAAATATTGATATTACGGTTAAGGGGCCTACATCCGAATTCAAAAGTTTAGGCGAACGATCATTTTTCCTCTTTCGTGTCGGAAAAGCCTGTTTCAATTATTCTCAGAAAAACCTTGCCTATCGTTCGGACCTTTCCGTATCGACACCTTAGAGAGGCCTCCCGACACCATTAGTTTACATTCCAAACGGTAGATGACTCCCAGTAGGCTCCGATATCCCCTAAATTATTACATCGTGATGCTTCGGGAAACGCACAGTTTTCATTCTCAGGAAGAAAGGAATTTTTATGTGTATTTCCCTATCGGATACAGGTGAAACGAAGCGCATGACAGCTTCTTCCCGTTGGGAGCGGAACTGCTCTGATACGATGGACGCCCTGCTGAACCGACGTCTTCTACATTTCCTGGCTGCTTGGCCCGTACTTATTCGCCAATCATAGTGTAAAAGAATTAGGGTTCAGTCCTTCTCAAACTTTCTATTTGAGAAGAGAGAAAGGCGAGAACGATTAAAATGCAGTCTTTTCCGAAAGGCATTAAAAGGAGAAACCGAATAATCCCATTAGTGAATGGAACTTACAGATTCTCCGTGATAGGGATGCAACAAATACTCACGGATTAATGAGGGGAGGTCGTAAAATGATAATGAAATCCATTTATTATGCAGTATTTGGAACGATGAGGAGCCGTTTTTGAATAATGAACCCAACTAAGGAAAACCCGAATGAGACGGAAATTCATTTCCGTGAACGGAAGCCCGATTCCGACTATGGATTGGAATTTTTCGGAAAATGAGAGTAGAGCTCCATTGCACACAAAACTTTTTTGACCCGAAAATGCTGTGTCGAAAGCTGTCCCTATTATGACACTTTAAATGTGTCAAAAGGTGTGTCGAAAGTTGTCCCAATTACGACACCCCTTGAACGTGTCGAATAAATCGACACACTTTGAATGTGTCGAAAGGTGTGTCAAAATTTCATCTCGTGAGGGACTTGTTATGATAACCCATTGAAATAACAGGCTGCATGCATATAGTTACACGGCTTGGAAAAAAAATTAATGTTAAAAAGTACCAATTCTAATCTACTCAGAGATCATATCTTCATCTTCCAACCTATTTCAAAACGTTCTACTTCTGCCCAAAAGTCTGCGGGAACTGCATTCTCTCAGCAGTAAATACTGTACATTGAACATTGAGAAAATAAGCAAAATTTATCGTTCGAGGACATGTAAACAACTGAGAAGTATCATACCCGTTGAGGTGACCCTAGGCGAGGGTGAATCAAAACTCAAGCTCACCGACGCAGTCACTGAAGAACACGAACCACACCACCACCTTGGATCGTGCGCCGCATAGGTCGTCGAGCAATTAATGTCTACGTCATATGAGAGCTTTTGAAGTCTTGCAGTTAACCGGGTACGTGTCTAGGCTGGGGTGAGTTGAAACCTCCCCTCCATCCCCTCTCCGGAGATCAAATTTGCGCCTTCCTTCCTTGGAATGCAAAATGCGCGATACTAAAACCTTTAAAGGAATTGATTTGAAACAGACGGTGGAGAGGCAGAGAGGCAGACATTGGGGAGATGGATTGAGGGCAAGGGCGCACTGATATATACTCCCAGGCACTTTGCCACCACTGTCGAACATCCTCGGACTAAACGTTTCAAAATGACAGACCCCCAAGAAGTAAGCACACTCTCAGGCGGAGCGAGCTATTTAGGGTTCCTCCATGCTCTTCATATGATCCGATATGTGTCACAGGATATATTCTCCCTCAAAATGGGAACAAAACGTGTCCAAAGGCTCTGAAATATTCGAAGTGTGTCGTATCGGCGCACCAAAAGCTTTGTTTGTACTCGCTTTAGTCAGAGGGATGGATTCCGAGTTTTTTTTTTCGGAACAGCATGTTTACGTTAAAAAATAGTAGACATGATTTCCACTATGAATCGGAATTCCCTTCTCCGCGCATTAGACGGAAACTGTTTCCGATGACTTAGTCGGAATTATTTTTTTTTTTTACAGTGGGAGAATCCAGCTGTGAGCCTTGCAAAAGTAGTTTTTAACACTTATGGCGGGCCCCGTGACAAGAGGGTTTTAAAATACCGCTAAAATACCTGTGCGCCAACATGGTATTAATGGTACTAGTACCTCGTGGTACTAGCCAGCGTGGTACTAAGAGGCTGAGTACTATTGTGGGTAGAAGTAGTATCATACGAGCTGTGCAAGGATGGGAATGAGGACGAGGAGCAGCGGCCGTGTTGGAAGCCACTTCCGTTATCATGGCCGTCATGAAAGTGATGACTCAGACAAGGACGTCTGGGGGCATGGACCCCAGTCTTCCCGTATGCCGTCCCAGCCAATAGGAAGAGCGGGATGCTTGAAAGGCTGCCGCCATAGCGAATCCCCCTCCAACCAGGAGGAGCAACCTCGAGGGATCTTCTTGTGAAGGATCCGAGACTCGAGAAGGGCGGAGCTGGACTCGGATGGTCTCTCTGAATCGCAGAAGATCCTTCATACTGATCATCTCCATGTACTCAAAGTATGAAGCATCGTGGGCAGACCCGTGATTCTCGGAAACACCAGAACTTTGGTATTGCGGGAAAGAAGAGGAAGCAAGCGATGACGATTGCAGCAGTTTCATCTCCGATGTCTAAATCCCTAGGAAGCAATACGGCCCTTATTCCATGTCGTGAAGTTCACAGAGAAAGAGGGACATGACGGTGAAAGACGAACAGAAAATGGAGACGAAAAAAGCCTGTACCCGTCTCCTTTGATATAGTCGGAGCAATCCGGGGAACGAACTGGAGATCCCTGGAGAGCCAGAGCAAGACGAGAACGACGATCAGGGTGAGGGTCACGAATTCGTGGAAAGACGTGGATCGGAATTCAACGTATTTCTGGCTTATCACCGCGAGAGCAGCTTTTCTCTGGATGTTTCCGACTGTCCATCTGCACAAAGCTTCTGGTAGTAGGACTTGCGTACAACGTCGGCACGAGAGCGTTTGACGAACGCTATTCCAACGTTCACTCATAACGTCGAGTTAAGCATGACAAAGTAGCACCAGAACGCTCGATGAGTACCCATGAAACATTCCTTTTGAGGACCGGAGTTGCGTGCCGGAGTGGCCACAATGGAATAAAAGTCCCATCACACCCGACTCCATTTTCTCCAGAAGAATAGGACATGTCCCGCACTTGACTACGCTTCATATGTCGGATATGTGAGCTAAGCCTGTAAGTTTCTCGTTGAGCCAACTAGAAAGCTGAAACATGCTCCGAGCCGGAGTTTCTGGAAGACTCCTTGGACTGGAGACCAATTTTTTGAAGAATTCAATTTCTTCCTCAGTGGCGTCTGTGGGGTACGATCATGTACCGCGTGGGAAGTATCGGACCTAATTGGACCTGTATCAGATATTCACTCGCTATGGCGGCTACTTTGGCGTCATCTCGCGTCGGTTGTGACAACCTTTCTTCGTTCGATCCACCACCAGATTGCAGGCATCCTGTCCCGATCAAGTGTTTCATGTAGAAAATTTGTCATAGCATTGCTTCAACACTCTTGTTCCGACGATGCTTTGAGAGTCTTCAAAAGGGACATTTCAACTGGATACCAACGTTCATTCTGTGTAACGGAAGAACACTCGAACGCTCAAAAGTCACATTTCCAACGTGTTAGCGGGGCATTTACCAACCGATCCGCTTAATTCCGCTTTACAATTGATCTCCCGAACTTGTACGTAATTCTGCTTTCTTATGTAGCCAGATTGCTGAACAAAACAGATTAGGTACACGTGGAAATGTCGATGGCTTCGCACTGACACTATCAGTGGCTTTTTTCGGCATGAACGGTTGACCTCTGCAATGGGAGAAAATCCTACCGCGCGAATGCGCATAGGTGCGCAGGGAGACTGGCTTCACTCATTCCTGCTTGTGGACACATCCTCCCCCTTCCTCTCGTCGCCCACGCGCCATGTACAGCCTGGTCATCGGAAGGAGTCCTCACGCTGCCCTTCCATCCCTCCCCAGCCCGGGAAGAAAAGGAAACAGGGAAACGAAGGCATGCGTGTGACTCAGAAACCGAGACTCCCCGTGCATGGAAAGCAAAGGAGTGGACGTTGCAAACCACGAATGGGTAAAGGGCAGGTCCACCCAGTGGGGGGGAGGGGGACATCGGGACGGTCTGCCCCGGGTCTCACGTACGAAGGGGCCCCAAGGGGACCTCCAATGAGACCAAATGTCTAAAAGAGCCCATCCGGCCATACCCATTCACAAATGCAGTCCAGGCGCAGATCAGTAGCAGTTCAGGTCTAGTTTTAGTTCAGTGGCAGTTCCAGTTGGAATTTCTTTGCGATAGAAGTCCACGAGAGCACAGCGGAACTTCAGCCAGACCAAAATCGATCTGGAACTGAAATCGAACTGCAACCGAACTGCCGTTTTGAAATCGGCCAGTGGCCTCCTGTTTAGTTTTACCCCTGGCCTCTGGAAACCTCTGGGGGGCCAGGGAACCAAAAAGGAAGCGACGTACGCGTCCACAAGACCCTCAAGGATGAGATGATAAGCATCGGTGAGCTTCCCATTTCCATCTGAGCAACGACTGACGGGACTTCAATTCTGAGTTCGTTGTAGACTTCCTAAAATTCTTTCGATCCGCTTTTGTTCTGCTGCTCTCTGGATTCAGTCAAGTCTCATGCGTGTTGACGAGGACAATGCTTGTGATGGGGATGGTGGCAATGATGGTGGTGGAAACGTGGACCAGGTGGAATTCACGGGTGGAAGTGGTCACATCCACAAATTTCAATGCACAATTCTCGAAAAGAAAGAATGGTAATGAAAAAAATTTTCCTACCCGTGAGAACCCTGCAAATTAACGTATTTAATGTTTAAAAAAGTTTAACTTTAAGGATGCTCATCGACAAGATATCCAAAAAAAATCATTTTTCTCCTCAACTGCGAAGGCCTTCTCCCAGAGAAAGAATCATTACGACGGGAAAAACATGCCGCATGCACGTAAAATTGAGTGGTGTTTACTTGAGAGTCATTGTCGTCTCAACCACACGCGATCGAGACGCAAGGACATTAATACTTCCCACGTGCATAAAAATGAAACAGGCAGGAAAACGCATCTGTCAAAGTGGATCGGCTTCCCGCGAAGAAGGGTAATTTCTCCCGTTCAGCACGCGAAGGGCTTCCTATCGCAATGACATACCTCGACACGAGGTATCAAACGGTTGTCTTTGCCTCTCGATACCGCTAAACCACCTCGATACCTCGATATCGTCCCCTGGCCCCTCGTCCATTTGCCGTGGGAAAAAGGGGGAATGGTCTCGTTTTCGAAAGGGGACGTACACGACCGACATCTATCCCCGATTTCTGCGCTCTCATGATTCTGACGCGATTCCATAGGTTGCGCACACTGTCGACTCTCGTTAGAGATCACGAGAGGGCATTCCGAGGGACGGCGGACTCCGAAACGCATCCCGTAACTGCCTGTTCCAGGAACGCCCAGTGTACACATACTGCTAGATGTCCTTAGTGGTAGTCTGCACAAGAGAGATTGATGATGTCTCGGTTAGAGAAGTACCCTCATGAGTACCTTCATGAGTACCTTCATAGGTACCGTCCCGCAATTGTGGAGCACGGGCATCGTCAACGTGTTGCCAAACCATGTGTCACCGGAGACACGTGGCGATGGTTGTCCATTTCGACCGAGGTCGAGGGCATCGTGAGAGAGACCTACATGGTGTTCAAAGGACGCGTTCAAAGGATTCGGGTCGTCCTTTGGACTCGGACGTGTCCATAGGACGACCCAAACGAAGATTCTTGCAAAATGCTTCCACTCGTTGGAGGGATTTCAGAGAAATGCTTCCAGTTCGTATTGTGTTCACATCGGATTTTAATCGTTCGGGGTCGTTTTTGAAACGAAGAATTTGAAAAGTTTCCTCCAGTGACATAATTTGAATGAGATCTGGATAGCAGACATGCACTACATCGCCAAATGCATCGTGACAAAGGACGATATGACGAAGAACGATGATTCCGTGTTGAAGCTCCGCGAGTCCCAATCCCCGCACCATGCTGGCATACGCCAACGGTAACAGATTGCTACCGTTACATACCGTTACATAACCGATATACAACAACCGTGATATACATTTGGACGACAGTAATGCGCTCTATCAAGTGACCTCCGGGATATTCTGCTATCTGCGGAGGGAGGCTCGTCCCAATACTTTTGGCAATACGGTTTAGATCGTGACTTTATTTAGTGGATGAAGGCGACTGGGAATTTCGCCTCGAGTCTCGTCTCTTCAGATTCTTTTTAAGGAAGCAGAGGATGGCAGGAACATGTCGGTCGACGCGGAGAGGCAGTTCCTTCGTATATCAAGAAGCGCACGCATTGGAAATGCGTTGGAGATATCGTGACGTAAAATGATATTACCAAAGGTTCACGTTCGTCAACGGATTTCCCGACGACTCGAGTTGAAAAAAAAAAATTTCAGTAGGATTTTCCAGGGCGAGTTCCACGTCAAAACTCGCGTTTCATCTGAGACACGTTTGGTTCGGCCTCTCGTTGCAGTTTCTGTTCGATGAAACGTTCTTCGATGCGCTCGCCAGCCAATAGTACAAAGGAAATTCCCCGAAATGAGGGTAGACCAACTTTTCTACCACAAACACCTTTCAAATCCCTTTTCAAATATGTGAAGCTGATCCGTCGATGCCACTTTTTCGGGGTCGGGCCAACAGAGCAATGGCAGCGGAAGTTACAAAGGTCATTCGGGGTAAGCGTGATCGCGAGACGAGTGCGATGAATCCTAATTTGTTTGTACTTACAAGCGTAATGTGCCATCAACGAAGAACTCCGTCATGCTAATCCTGGTCGGTACATCTGCTCAAATTTCACTGGTTCAACTGAGCGGTGCTTCGCAGAATGTGAGAGCACCCTCTTTCGACTTGAGTACTTCATTCGGCGCACCTCGTTCAACTTTCGCTTGCACGATTCCAGACAAATTTTTTTTTCTCCCATATTTGTCATGTTAAATTAGATTCCATGATGGTGAGTGCGGTCTCACGTGTAGGGGTAAGTGTGGTCACACGTGTGGGGTAAATGTGACGATCCGCAACGCGACTCTCTCGGTCGTCACGGCTTCGCTCGGAGACTTGGATCAAACTGCGTTTCCTGAAAGCTGGAGCCTGAAGTCTTTCAAGTTCCCTTCCCGTGATCGGCGCATTTTGTTTATAAAATATTCACGGAAAGAGCTACCGACCCATCACCACCGAGTCTTCCGATCGAGTTACATCCGAATTATTTACGAGCATTCATTGGAGCTTGATGAATGGAAGAATACATGTCAGAAGAAAATGCTTACAATTCTAACCAAACAAATGAGAGCAAGTCATCGAGTGATCGATTTGTAAGCGAGCAAAAAATAAATGCGATGCCCGCTTGCTTCCGCATTTTTTTCGATCTGAGAGGAAAATTTATTTCAGTAAGGAAATGTAATTTAATTCCACTAAAATGCGACTGCCCTTCATCTGATGATCGCATTTTCTCCATTCAAGGTCATGCTTACCCCTAATCGGCATGGATTAGGATGAGGTCATCCTCTGAAACGTGGATAGAAAGGGGGACTAAGCCGATTCCGAAGGAAACCAGTGCCTATTTCACTCCTTTCGATTGTGGTTTCCCTGTTCTGTGCACGTTGGGGAACGACTCCGGATGAATATGCGATCGGCATAAAAAGTGCCGACGGGAAAGTGCGTGCGGTTTTGGCGCCGAAACTCACGTATTTCCTCGTTTCAGATATATCCCTCCTACCATTTGTTTCATGAACGCACTTTCTCTTTCCAAGGTCACGCTCATCCTTTAAAACGGGGAAAGTGAAATCCCTTAAAAGTTTGCTTGATTTAAGTTACAACACTTAGAATAATTAATAGCTTTTCCATTTTACAAACTATCATGCTGACCGATTTGGCGGAATTCCCGATACCCCTGCGTTATTGGTCCCGTGATCACACCGCGTTCGTGATCGCATTTAGCCTGATGACGGGGTACGAGTGGTCAACTAGACCTTTGCAAGGGAGTGGATGAAAATGCCATGTTTGCCATAATTTCCGGATTTCTGAAGGCATGTCGAAAAGTGATAATGAAATTCCACGTTTCCTGCAGTATTTCCAGCGGAAAGGAGACGTTTTCGAGGAATGAACGCAATTAAGGAATCCCCGAATAATGCAGAAAATTATTTACTTTAACGGAATACTAATTCCGATGAAAAATTATAATTTACGAGATGATAAGAGGAAAGCTTCATTACTCGGAGGGATCGATTCCGGGCTTTTCTCGAAAGAGTAAGCATAGAGAGAAAATAAGAAACGTGCTTTCTGCTAATAAGCGGAATTTCCTTTTCCACGCTTCATGTGAAAACTCCATTTCTTATGCTATGTTCAGAATTTTTACATTTTTTTAAGAAAAATTTTTCCCGTATGAATAGTATCCATCGCCCATTCTACCTGCTCCATCGGAGATTCGACCTTGAAGGGAACCCTAATGGCCGAGAGCCAAGAGCCACGAGCGACCTCATGAAATATTCATGCCCTCGGACGGGGAAGAGATTCCAGCCCGTATTTTACGGCTCATTCCCTCGCCGTGCCAATGGAGACGAACGCTTTCCTCGACCTCCTACCCTTCTTCCTCTCCGCCCTCCGTTTCCCAATTTCGTGCGGGTTCGCTGGTGAGTCCGACACCTTCTTCCGTCGTTCGGTCGAGCGAGTCGTCTTCGCCGTGAGCAATTCTTTCGTAAAATTTCGATTAAGGCGTAATAATAAGAGTTTCCGTCTACTGCGCAGGAAGGAAATTCGATTTAGAGCGGAAATCATATCTCCTATTTCCTCACGCAGAAATGCGCTTATTATCGAAATTTTTTTTTTAGGTGAAGTTATTATTTGGCGTATTCCCAGGAGATTTTCTGTCTAATTCGTGAATTCCCTAATGACATTTGTCGCTCGAAGAAGCCTGGGTACCTTCATCGATCCGAGATATTTCGATGCGTTTCTCTCGAAGAAAGGTTGGACGTACACGTGTCTACTCCATGCATTCTTTTGGAGGGAAATAATTAAACCCGGAAGACTTCGGCGCCGATTAAAGATTTAAACCGGGGATCCATCGACCTGGCCGCTGGCTAGGTCGAGCGACCGATGTGCGTTTGTGTGCGACAGCCCTGCGGGCCGAACGCTTCCATAAATGGACTTGTGGTTTTGGCACGAATCTTCCGCGCATGAGCTGAGGCCGTGCCTATGCGAAGCGAAACGTGGCGGTAGGCCTCTCGAAGGGAAGACAACTTCCACGGAAAATCGGAGTTTCGCTCTCGTCGTCTCCTTGATGGACGAGGCGACGAGAGTCGACCCGGGACACGGCGAGGCGACAGGGGGCAACGGGGAAGGGGTAACGGGGGGCATCGCCCCCCTCGCCGAACGCACTGCCTCCCCGCCTGTCGCCGGAAATTCGGGAGCTTTCAAGCGTCCGTGGTGAAATGCGGCGCGATTCGCGAGTTCGTCGCCACTCGTCTTCGTACGGGCTCCGGAAGGAAACACATCATCGCAGCTATCGCATGCGGTTACCGCATGAATCTTTCGTATACCGCCTTCACTCATTTGAAGACGTTGACGACAAAAAACGCGTGGAACGAATCGTCCTCGTCGAAACCGAAGGATCTCGGTCCACGGCCTAATACATATATCAGATATTTTCTAGGCGGCCATTCGTACGAGAAATCCCTTGGACGAACCGCCGACTTTCCGAAAGTAATCCTCACTTCGGGATTTCTCCTCGTATTTCGTTTGCGGAAGACGGAACATCGAAGAGTGGCGGAAAAAATTATTGGAGCTTACCGACGGAGTTTCCCACCATTCGATGGGAAAAGCCACCGAGGCGAGCCCATCGGTTGGGAAAACGACAGGAACAACGGCGAAGCGACAGGAACTTTTCTTCTCAAATCTTACGTTCCGCATAATTGATGAGCCGATCGTTGTCGGCGATGCATTCCGATATCAAGGAGCTTTTGACCTTCTGTAATCCCTCTTCACAAGGATTTTAGGTCATATTTGAGACATTCTCCCCTTTTTTCTCAGGAGGGGGGCGAATATCGTCATTTGTGCCGAAACCCAATTTCCTCGATGAATTTCAATCGCCGATCCGTTTGGTGTCTTCCAAAAGACGAA
>CAJPEV010001601.1:0-17152 GCA_905338385.1 Darwinula stevensoni
GTAGCTCCCCGCCCAACGTTAATCCAGCCCTGCGCAGGGATAGAGCAGGCAAATTGGAAAGGACGGGGGCAAAATTCACCCGGGCAACGCCGGGTACCTCTGCTAGTCAACCTATAAGCCTTTGCTTCTCCAGATCATGGGCTTGGTAACCGACAGGCCCATGAGCCTTTTCCTATCCATGTCATAGGCTAGGCCCGTTTCATGATTCGTTTATGAAGATGTTAGGCCTACAAGCCTTTGCGGACCTTGGTTGGGTGGGATGGTTAGACTGTTTAATAATAGATGATTCGTGCGCGTATAAGAAGCACCGAGGCTGCTTATATTTATACTGACCATGAGCAATTTGAATATATTAATGCCGATAGAAGAGCTGCATTAATGGTAGAGCAACATGAGGCTGTTAACGTTGGGCGGGGAGCTACGCGTGTACACGTCGAACCTTAAACGATACTCGAGTTGCGAAAGGCTAGGACGCCCAAAGTCATTCCAGACATTTTCGCATGATCGTAACCCCATGAATGTGGAATGCCCTGTTGAGCACTGCCTGGATATTTCTTCCGAGAAATTAGGCCTACGAGCCTTTTGCCTTTCCAGGTCAAAGGCCAGGCGGGATGGTTTAATCTTTTCACTGCAAAAGTTGTAGCAGTCACTCGCCGTCTCTGTTTGTTTCACGTACTGTAGAGCATACGGTGATGGGGACGTAAGTATACGCTCGAGCATCCAGCAGCCTCAAATGTCGAGACTTTAAGAATTTACCCACGTTATTTCCTTCAATGAAAAAATGCGTATGAAGTGACCAAGGCCAATTCAACAAAGGAATGCCAAGCCACGAATAAATTAATGATGAAGGAATTCCACAAAACTCTTAGAAATTGTCAGCACTGGCTGGGAAAATTACACATGGGCATTGTGCATCAGTGTGAAACATTGCACTGCCAAGGAGGTTTCAAGGTTTCATGTGTAAAAAACAAATATAATACATTCTTGGGTGCAACATGCTTACTCAAGATATAGAAACATTATTAAAACTAGCGAGTTTGTTTGCCCATCGGGCAAACAAACTTGCTATGGTCGCGTCTTCGGCGCCCCTTTACCTTGTACAGTGATTAATTCTTTCATTTTTTGCGAAATGGAAAACACGTCTTTGAAGTACGTCCCCATTGAAATCTGTCTTAAAATTGGAGTTATCGTAATGCTTCTGCGGAGGCTTGGGAATGGCCTTTGCAACGGCACGCGTATGATCATAAGTAACATGAACGCAAACGTTTTACAAGATGAGGTGATGAGGGGTGCGCTTCGTTGCAGCGTTGATTCGCTACGAAGAGCTTCAATGGACACGTAATCTGAGGTCACCAACACTTACATCTTTGTCGACGTCAATTCCCTAAGGTGCTTGCCAACGGTGCGACCACATACAAGTCTCAGGGATAGACATTCGAAGTCGGACTACTAGTTTCAGTGCCAGTATTGACGCATGGGCGACTGTTTGTTACCTGTTAGCGAGTTCTCTCTGAGGATTCCCTGATGATTCCGATTATCAATGGACCAAAGCAGGCGAAACTGTTGCTAGCATGGCACCATTGACGACAATGTGGCATATGAAGAAGTACTTATTTGATTGTCTAATCCATTGATCGGGAATTGATTTTGGAAAGAAACACCCGTTTCATTCCCATGTGTGTCACGTTCCTTAAATTTCAGAATTCATACCATATTCCTTTACTTGACCCATGCCGAACTACCTTTTTTTTGCGTATACAAGCAGGAACACCACACTGTGCCTCAGTATCTCTTTCATGTATATGGGGTGTAACACGTCAGGAGTTACAGGAATCTATTACACGGAAAGGCATAGCCTTATTGGTTTCGTGCGATGACTGACGCGCAAGACCTAAAAGGCTCTCCCTTTCAGGGCCATAGAACCCTATGATGTCTGACGATATGGTTGGGGTAGGAAATTTTTGGAGATATATTCACTGGCATCAAATTACTAAGATATCATAGGATCTAATATAATCACCGAGTGAGGGGAACATATGAAGATAACAAAGGGCCAACAATGGAGTAATTACCTGCATCCGTGCACATGGGGATATCACAATATTCCCATTCGACATCTTTGTCCATGACGAAACACCATGGCCTATCCCTTCCAGATGGGTTGCGGCAGTAGTTCTTGTGAGACCAGGTATCCAGGTTGGAAAAGTGCTCGGAATATTTAACGTTTTCCAGGAAGTCATCGGGTGTTCTGTAGGGTTGAGGGTCCCATCTCAGACACTCCTTTCCTGATTCCGTCCTATTCACCTTCCCAATGTATTCTCTTCCCCTCTTTGTCAACCGGCACTCTGGATACTTATACAGCGGTTTACCTGCAAATTATAAACTATTGTAGAAGAGTAACAATCGATGCAAACACATGAAATTTAATTTCATTTTCATCCAGACATACCATGTGAAACTAAGGGTAGAAGTTTGTGTCAAGCGCAGAAGTATGTACCTTTGATGGAATTTCCGAATGCCAGGAGGAATTCGTATCACTTCTTACCATGGGATGTCTTCCGATATGACTTTTGTAACTACCTTTAACATATAGTATTCATTTTATTGCAATTGAGTGGCACATTGTAAATAGCTGTTTTTAGTTATCTTCTGCCATTCAAAGCGGAGACTCCTCATTGGATGATGCAAGTAACATGACTTTTTAAATACTCCCTTTCAATGTTATTAGCCTCGTCCTTGCCTCAAGAATGGCAGAAACAATGAATCATGGGACCATGGTGCATGAAACGAACAAACATTCTACTCGTGAATATGAACATGTTGTTCCGATATGTATACCGTAGACCAGAATGGACTCTGAGCTCCAAATCATGTCTGAAAAGACATGAGTCGAGCTATTTTGGAGATGCTTGTAAGAGGCGGAACGTCCCCTGACTTTCGGGAGTGGTGTGATCGATGATATTTGGTGGAGTATTACACTAAAATGAAGGCGCACAGCTTCAAAATGTATACCACCAGTTAAGGTGTAATCTAGACTAGAAATCTTATCGGAAAATGATTGTTCGAGTTTCAAACAGGAATATTCCTTGAATAGTAGTCAAAGCGTTAAATTTATTTTCTAAATAAAAAGTACGGCTGTCGAAGGAAAGTCAAAAACAAATATTTAGTCATTTTAACTCGGCAGATTGGAACCCCCAGTGCTGCGAACATATTCCGACACCTTCACTGACCTTGGCGAGGTCATACAAGTAAACAGGCCGGACTCCTCGGGAGGTGACGTCACACAATCCAAACGTTTATACTGGATACACATATGTAAACTCCAAGGTTTCCCTTCCTTTCTCAATGCTAAATGTAACCAATTCCTGCTCTTTTTTTTTACAATAAATACCATTTGTAAATTATTAATTCGTGCCAGAGACCATAGATGATAGACATTGTCATATTAAAATCATTCTAACTAAAAGACAACACGTTTATTTGAAACATTATACTACAGGTATGCGTCATAAAATCATAACAATAATAACTTTCTGAAAGACTGATAGTAACACTATGAAAAAAAATGTTTCCCTATCCCTACATTTGGCCATAGACGAAACCCTAGATCGATAGCAAATACTCAATTCTTGGGATATACATTAAGAATTGAGTTAGCATGTATTTATGAAGTTTGTTCGACGAACTTACAGGTAATCGTGTCTCCCTTGAAGGAGCTACACCAAGAATCAGGTGATGAAGAGCATTCAGCCGTGTGGACTTGAGAACCATCAGAGAATCCTTTGGGATGCGGACAACGGAAAATAACTCTTCCTCCACGTGGAGCTGGGTATTCCCCGCTCCAATCCTCAAAGGATACGGAGGCGTTCTCAATCTTCGGATACTCCGTCAGGCACAGTCCTGTGTTTTAGACAAACTGAATACTCTCATTCTCTTAGCATATTTCTGAAACTTATTTTTTTAATCGATGACTCACTCTGAACATAGGATTCCAATCCGTTGGCTTCCACGAGGTCACTTTTCCCATTGAGAACCAGCTGGCATGATCCATCGGATTCACGATAGCTGAAGGCATAGCAAGGGGGTGTCTGAAGAACACATCTTTTGCTGCAAGCTTGGAAATTCGCTTCTTTCGTTTGAAATGAAATGTTCTCGTATCTCTTCAACGGATGTGCAGCACGATAGACAATAACATCTGACGAGATCACACCGTGTAAGCAGGAATAGAAGAAAAAGATTATGAACCCTGGCTTCGCTGCACGTAAGGAGAGAAGTTTCATCGTCATGGCTGATATTCCACGAGAAAAGGTAGACTGAGCTAGGTTGTATACGTGGCACAGGTTGAAGAACATCGATCATTTCTTCTGAGACCAAGGCAAACATTTGTCTAATGGATTTTTTGCGTTAGAATGCACGTAAGTGGGTTGGCCCATGTTGGCCCACACACACTCTCTCCCCCTCTCTGCATGGCATACCTGTTTTTTTGGGAGGTAACTTTAGGCAGCCGAAATTACTTACTTTCGAGAATAAATCCATGACATTTTATCTTCAAAATCCCATTAGGGAAAGAAAATGAAGTTGTAACTTGTAAAGTTTTAACAATTTAGAATTCGAATTTTAATTTTAAAGCACAACTATTGATTTCTCCTGGAAGACGATAACATTTAGGTTTTCAGTCTTGTTCATCTCAACCTCGGGCCCAGATCTATTCTAGCCCCTTTTCATCAGACGTCTTCCGTACCTTCTTGTCTGTTAATTATTGATCTATAGCTTGTAATCATGAAGTCTATGGATGCGCTCGGACTTCAAATGAACTGCCTGCTTTGCCTTCTGTACGGCTTTGGGAAATAACATCGAAAAGAAAAGCATCGACACGGAACTGCTTTGATACCAGCGTACGACGGAATCACTGATACAGGAACTAATTAGAAGTAGAATCTTCACAAGATGAAATGATTTCGAGCTAATTCCGTGTCGGCACAGTTACGTTTCATGTTCATTCCATGTAGGTATATTTCAACGCCAGCTAGCGGCCTGCGGCCGCTACGCTGGCTTTCTAATAGGTGGAAATTTGAGTGGTCTATTATGAGCATAACGTGGAGCGTTGAGACATTCCCTAAGATGCATGCAACTCATCTTTTGTTAGGGGGAAAGCTCGCCATGAATTTCATCACTTTTATGTACTAAATCGGAAACAATCTAGGAATCCACTAATGTCGGCAGGAAAATCAGTTTTAAATAAGAGGAGAGGCAAGTTCATCATTTTGTAAAAATTAAGAGCCACGTAAATGTAACGCTCCTAATCCCGGTTTTGCTGCCCCTATCCTAAATTGTTTATTGTTCATTCTCACTTGAAGTAGGCGTCTTATTTCTTGCCTGCAAAGAATGAATAATGCAGAGTCGCACAATTCTTCATCTACCCTCCTCCCCGGCTTTTCATCCAGACATTTTATATTAGGAAGCCCTAGTCACTTTGTGCATGCGTATCCGAGCAACCATGGCAAAATCGTTATTTTCCTCACACGGCTGTAATGGACCATATACTTTTCGGATATTTTTTTGTTGACGAGGAACATTCATCCCTCACTCATCGGACGGGGCGCAGTTACCAGGATAATAAAATTTATTTCATGCAAGGGAAGGTGGGGTAAAATGGGGCTCCCGTCCTGTAGCCTCGCCTGGACAGAAGGGAAGAGCACTAGTTCATGTAAAAATGTCACGGACCAGATGAAGGAGTGAGGCTTCGTGACTTGAAACTTGATGAATCCAGGCTTTAATTTTCATGTGCCTCTGTGACGAGAAACAAGAGCGAGTTGAAGTCGCTGGAAAAAGATCTCTCTTTCATTTCCGGGACTGCAAACTTTGTGTTTGAATACACCATTTATGAAGTTTTAACATACTGGAATCTCATAGTTCCACAACTATGAGATTCCAGTATGTTAAAATAGGAAAAGACGGTGGAGTCGAGGATCCAATACCTTCTGCCGATGACAATCACAGTAAAATGGCCCTCTTGTAGCTCACGACTTGATCGTCTAAAAGCAGACGGTTCCTCATACTTCACGCCGATATCACATAATGATCGACTTGGGAGTAAAGTCCAAAATCGGCCGATTTTCCGGCACCCGACCCGAGCAAAAATGAATCCCGCTACCCCCTTCTCATAATAGTATCCCTCAACTTCTGTATCCCCCCTCCCCCCAGAGGGGTGGGGGATGCAGAAAGATATCACGAGTGAACAACCTGAGAGCGAGGCTGGAAAGGCACGAAGATAGGAGGCGAAAGGTGATGGTCACACCAGTCACATGTAGCAACTCACTTTAGTAAAGTGAAACTGTCAAGGAAACTTACTACACGTAACGCTACTGATTTTTTTCTGAAAACTGAAGGACGGCAATTCAAATAAAAGGCGCGAATCATACAGGTTAACGAATTTGCAGCTGCTGTTCAGCGCAATGATATTTGGGCAGAATCCCGAAATTTAGTTCATATTAAGCTTTTTCTGATATCGAATGCACTTTTCATCCTTTTTTGTTCACATTCCGTTTCCACCATTTCATAAAATTTTTCTTCATTTCCTTTTCAATGTTTCCGTGTTCGCACCGTTTGGCGTTTTTATTGAATATATCTCTCCGGATGATTTGATAACACCTTCTTGCGTTCAGAGACATTTGAAAGATAGATCATGTGAACTTCGAACTCCCCCCAACTTTGGGGCTGGTTGCGCCACTGAACGAAAGTTTTGTCTGTATTTCCTCATGATTTAACTTGGCTCGGCAAAAATATGAGGTTTTCGACTGTCGACCGACTGGAGAAAATTTATTTGAACGAGCCAAACCGATTCTGGTCTTAACTGGCACAAACTGCCCCATTCCAGGTTCAGATTATTCCTGCCTTCCTTTACATTAATGATCATACAGTGAAGTGCTTTCTTCCAGTCAGATTACATGGCAAAATGAGATTCCTGTCGTGACACGGAGTTTCCATAATCTGAGACCAGAGTAACAATAAAGAAGAAAAGAAAGAAGCAAAACACTGTTGTACATTCATCCTCCTAAATGGCTCATTTTCCTTTCTCTGTACAAGTACTTGTTTCATGTGCATTCTGCTTGCACCTGTGTTTTTTTTCCTGTTTTCAATTCCTCTTTACCTCTTTTCCTGTCAACTCTGTAAACTTCTGAACAGGAAAATATTTTATGGAAGTCGAAAATGGGAAAAGGAAAAATATTTCTAAATGAAAATAATTATTTTTCTTTGCAAGGAAGTGCATTGTGAGCAGGATTTTCCCAGTATTTTACTGTGCATTCAGTTTAGAGAACAAAATCATTTCACTATAATGAGAATCTTATTTCATATGGTTTCATTATGATAATGATGCCTCACTGTAGTTGCTAAAGAAACTTCCAGTTCATTGTTTGAATTTTCCGCGACAACAAATTCATTGCCTTAATTTTCAGAAACTGGTGCAGAATCTTACCCTGCTTTCACAACAACATCCATAAAATCTTTCGAACTCGTCGCAGCTTTTGCTCGTTTCGCTGCCAGTTTTCGAAATTAGGCGCCATTTGGTTTCTGTCGCTTCGTTTTTTACGATATGGGCGCCTTTGGCGATAAATAGCAAAACACCCAAATTGAAGAACGCAGAACGCAAACTTGCTGATCAATACAAATTCTTGAACGATTAAATGACTCAATCACCGATTGACGGGTTGAGCAATACAAATCTTCCGGGATTTCATCACACTGGTGCTCACTGCAGCAAGCTGCGAGCCTGTGGCATCAACCGTTACTAGAGTACTGTATGTATCGATTTTCAACACCGTTTTGGAATTTGACTGAGTAAAGTGACTTGCTTATATATATATATATATGAGTAAAGAACGTAGATATGAAGAGTAGTTGGCCAGTTTAGCAATTACCCGAATGGGCAGTGAAACTGCACTCATTCAAGGTGTGCCTATAGATTGAATAGAAGAAGACTGCAATTTGCGTCCAGCAGTTTATGGTATTCATGGCTTTGTAAGTTGACTGTATTGCTGTTTTTGGGTGGCTTTGGCTGGGAGGGGCATTGCAGTCTTCTTCTATTCAATCTATATATGTATATATATATATATGTCAAGGAGTACTTTACAAAATAATAGACCTTGTCCCAAGTTCAATATTAAGAAATTATACTATGGTATAATCAGTTTTCATCTCTCTGACTGTCTTGAAATCTAGGGTACAACATCCATGACACAGCTAAATCATGTAAAAAAACATTGAATAAAACAGTGTACAGGGAGTGGCATAAGTTCTGGAACCAGAATTTTTTCATAATTTCTGTCTTTGAAAAATTTTTTTCATTCAAAATTGCATTGTTTATCAATTATAATAAGTTTTCAAGTGCTGTTTCTCGATTTGTCTAAGCTTTTGGATATTTTCAGAACATTTTTCGGTCCCTTATCCTCTTTTCTTGAGATGTCTAAACAAGATCAGCGAATCACAATAATCAAGCTGCACAAGAAGGGCAAAAGCAATGTCGAAATTGTACATCTGCTTGAGATTCCAAGAAAAACAGTCTGGCAAGCTGTCGTTCGGTTTCAAGACCTGAGTACTGCTGAAGACTGACAAAGATCTGGCCGTCCAAGAACCGCGAACACTCAAATGAACAAGAAAGCCATCTAATCTCGGATCAAAAGAAATCCAAGATGTTCAATGAGGAAGATGGCCAGAGAACTGAAGATCGACAAACAAACTGAGCGTCAAGGACAAGGACGAAATCTACCTTCCCTCTTACAAGCAGCAGAGGGCCCCAAAGATTGGTGGAAAAAATGATGGAACAATGACTTCGCAAAGGAAAATTAATGAAACGTCTGATTGCAAATGTCCGCCACAAAATGATTCACTTTTTGGATAAGAAACTTTTCACCACAGTGGAGGTCTTCAACCTGTAAAATGTTCATGTCTTTTAGAAGAATCGCTCAGCAGACAATATCGACTGTTGAATCATCCAAAGGCAGCAACCTCCACCTTTGGTCATGGTGTGGGGAGGGATTTGCACAACTGGAAAAACTCCACTGATCTTCATTCAGAGTGACATGAAAATCAATACTCAAGATTACATTGATACTGCCTTGGAGAAAGTCCTCATTCCATGGGCTCAACAACATTTTGGACAAGGTGAATGGATGTTTCAACATGACTGCACCATTGCACAAAGCCAAGATCACTCTAGTTTCTCCGAAAGAATTTCCAAGATTCTTCACCCTGCAAGCCAACTCACCCAACATGAACCCAATGGACCATTCCATTTGTGGAATGCTGCAGCAAAAGGTTTGCTCAAAAGTTCACAAAAGTTTGGATTCATTGAATCTGACCTGTGCATGGGGAGAAATAGACAAAGTGCAGTTGCACACCATCGTCAACTAGTTTCCTCGTCGTTTGGACGCTCTCACTGAAGCCAAAGGCGGTCATTTTAAAAATGGTTTTCAAAGCAGTGTTCTGATATCTCTCCATCATATTATTCCTTCAGCTGGTGAATTTTTGTTTTGTTTCCATTTAAAGATTTTGAAAGAGTGGTTCCAGATCTTTTGCTGTACCCTGTATATGAGTTATCTGTAGTCAAAGGTGTCAACAAAATCTCATTACAACAATCAACGGCTTCTTACATTCCCAAGTCTTGCGAAATATACACTCTGTGTACGACTCTTCCATGATCTTAGATGCACCATTGGCTGTACAACAGTAGGCACAACTTAGCTAAAGATATACATTGCTATGAAACAAGGCATTCCATTCTAGAAAATGTGGTGCATTTGAAATCTTTAACGAATTAGGATATAGGTTAATTAAAGCAACTTCTGTGAGAATATATAAGCAGCTACCCCTAGCTCTGAAAGAAATTCCAATTCTTATGAAGCTTAAAACAAATCTAAAGGATCACTTTCCTTTTAATCAGATTTAATATATCTTCATAAAAAATATACAAATTAATTTGAAAACACTGACTTACTGATTCTTACTTGATAATTGTAAACCAACCCAGGCAGACCAGGATAAGCCACTGACATTTTGGCAAACCCTAAAATCAAAGCAGCACTAATGCATTATCCATTCATTTATTCTTTTACTCTCTCTCCTCCAAAATTCACCCACTGCATGCATTTATGCTTATGCTGCTTGTCTTTTTTTTGTGCATATGTGCACATCATGATCATCAACTTATCCCACACTAAAGTTCAGAGTGTATATTTTACTGTGTGTGTTCTTTAAAAAATGAAGCTGCTCTTTCTCTCTCATTTGAGATAGATGAATTTCCTCATGTTCGGGGCTATTTAGGTCATCCATTTGAACACTTCTGTTGCATTCCTGGATATTCTACAATGGTAAATTGTGTGAAGTGATTATACTGTTACACTGAACTAAGGTTGGCAATTTGGATATGAAAACCTGAGTTCTATCAGCCTTTCATTTATTTCAGCCAAGAATTAGTACTTTTTTCAACTTTTGGCTCCAATACATTAATCTTCCAATTGGAAATCTCTTACCTAAGGAAAGCAACAGTCTTTTCATGATATAAACTACCTGCATCTCACAATTCATCTCTGTGATTTCTTCTCTTCCTTCAATTTAGTATTGTGCCATCACTGCTAATAGGCTAACTTATATGCTGTAATTATGCTCTGGACATTGAGTTTATTGGTTAGCATAGGAAATAAGTGATTGAGATAGATATTTTAAATCCATGTAATGTACATAAATGATAGGGTGACAGAATTATATATGAATGTTTAGTGGAAGGGAATGGTCAATAAAGATATTACCCTTTGAGCTTGGAAGTAGCAGTTAGGCAAGCCAAGTTTTAGGCAGGTGAAGACTTGGATGACCTTTGCATAGAAAAACCTTTCTTGCCAAAATGAGTCATCCACATAACTCTATTCATCAGGTCTTGCTGGAAGCAAAATAAGGTAGACCAAAAGAGGTTTAGAATTGGTTGAAAGCAGGTTGGGACTTATTGTCAAAAAATTTTGTATCTTGTTTTACTTACTCTTTTACTTTGTGAGGTAGCCCTTTGTGTTCTACATTTCATCAGATTCTTGATTGTTCCAAGTTCATGTGAAGGTATTGTGTTCCATGATTGCACATGGAGATTTCCAGATCCCATTAAATGAGCAAAAGATCTACCAAAAAGTGAGAGACCAAGTCTTTATGAAATGACTAGTTTGCATTAAATGCTCTTGTCATGTAAACATAAGTTTCACCCATCACTAAGTTTTGCAAGGGAAGAGTGGTCAGTGTACATTGTAGTTGGTGTCAAATTACACAGCCTAACATGAACTAGGTTTTATGCCTTGTTGAAGAAATGGGGTGCAAATCAAGCAAATGACAGATCAGGGGTTAGGGGTTAGTTGTTCAGGAACAACTAAGAGAACCAGAATCAGATAAATTTTTTTCCCAAATCAGAGTTCTCATATTCTGGCTCTGGGATCAGGAAAATTCAATGTGTACATATCCTGGTTTCCTTTCTTCATGTCCTAGATCATTTTAAAAAGAAAAAAGTTATCCTTTCTTATTTTATCTAATTGCAAGCCTCTCCTTGGTCCAGCAGGCACTAGCCATAGGTGGCAATGACATCTACTCCATAATCATTGGCCAGTCTATTATTGCCCTTGGTGCACGAATTCAATACTTCTTGAAACTTTGAACCTCAGACTATTGTTAGGTCCAGGCCTAGTCTTATGCCTTGCTGCTGTATGAATAGAAACTCAAGTGAACCAGGTCTAAAGGTTTAAGACTTCCTGTGCAGATTTCCTTATGATTGGAATTGAAACAAGGGAAACCCAATGCCTAAAGTTCAAGGCAGGGAATCCTCATTGAACACAATCAGTGACTTGGATCTGGATGAGTTAGAAGTTGGCCTAGATCATGTCTCCAGGTGCAGCCTACTCTGGAAGCATCTTCTCAACTGGAAAGCGGAAAATGTAGCTATAGAGCCAGAAAGCAAGAAGTCGGTCATGGGTTCCACCACTGGTGAGTTGCTCATGATCAATTTACACACATCTATCCCATTACACTCAGAATGTCCATGATATTAGGTTCTAGCTTTGCATTGGAATATTTCATTGGCATCAATCAATGAAACATAACTAGAAATGAAGGATTGTATAATCTTGCTTTGTGTCATTTCAGAGCCTAGGGATGATCTTGAAGGGAAGAAACTAGAGGATGAGGTGATTGGAACCAACTTAGTTGCCTTTCTTGGTCCCAATATTTGGGGTGATGATGGCATCAAGGTATGAGAATAAGAGTTTGTCGAGAAACATCCCTTACATGTCACATCTAGCTTTACTAATATCATGTTTGCCCATCTTGTAGTTGGAATTGGATGTGGAACTTAGTGCCCTCTTGGGAATGGAAGATGAGTCTGTGGAAGGGCATCAGGCTGCTGCATCAGCAAATGCTGAGACTGATACAGAGACCAGTTATCCTACAGATCCCTCAGTGGATCCTGTGGTGTTGAAAGATGATTGTCCAAATACATTCGCCCTGGATGCTGCTACAGAAGAAACCTGTAAACCCAGGCGTCTTCGTCGAAATGTAAATCGTAAGAGGAAGGCTGACCAAACTCTTACACCTCCAGGAAGTGAGTTTCCTTTTCATATCTATATGGATTGTTCTGCATCAACTCACCTGGCAAAACAGGCACTGTAGCACAGCATCCATTCAGATGCAGCTGCAATTTGGTACATGGTATACCAGGCTAAAATTAAAAAATTCAGGACCCTGAATATTAACATTTTAGCCTGGTTGGACCAAAGCTTTGAGAGTTACAATACTGTCAGCATATCTGGTCTGAGCTTTATCTCCTCACTTCAGATTGCTACAATTCAAAATATTTGACCTTAAGACCTGATTCTGGTGTAATATTTTTTTAAAGACAAAGTTCAAGGTCAATTAAAACATTCACTGTTAGTGGGAATGCCAGTGTCAGTGCCTAATGTCATTTGGAATACATCATATTATGTATACAGCAATGAATGTGTTAAAAAATTATATGATCTAGAAAGGTGAAAGTTTGAATATGTTGATTTTTCTTTTTAGCCTTTCATTTGAATTTTGTTTTGTTGTACTGGATCAAAGCTACAAGAATACCAGGTGAAAGGTTTCGCCCCTAAGTGCTTTGAGATTCACATGGTTGTAATATTTTAGACTTTCAATACATGTGGAATTCTCTTCTGTCCTTGATAGAAGCTGCCATTCATTTCACGATAATTTTCCTGGCTTTGAAACATCTTCTATCAACAGGGTGTCTGAAAAGTCACTCCCTATTTTTACATTGTTATTGCTCCTAAACCAAAGGAGATATTGAAAATTTTCTTTAACTGAATTGATGCTTATTTTTTACTGTTTACTTTATAACAAAATTGAAAAGCTTTATTACAAAGCTAAAATTCAACGTAGGCTCCAGCATTGTCCACACACTTCTGTAACCTTACCAGTACATTTTCAACAGATTATCTCAAGAAGTCACCTGGTGCATTGCCTAGAATATCACAAATTTTGTTTTCAAGTTCATCAATGGTCCTTGGTTTTGATTTTTAAACTAATTCTTTCGCCAAGCCCCACAGAAAGAAGTCGCACGACATTAAATCTGGACTTCAAGCAGGCCATTCTGTTGGCCCTCGACGACCTATTAAATTAAGTCACTCGTTCTTCTATGCTTAATTTTTCAGCCATTATTCACTTATAATAGAAATGGTAATGATTAAGCTTAAAACAGTGAAAGAACGGTTACAATATCTCCTTCAGTTTAGGAGCAATGGCAATTTAAAAAGAGGGAGTGACTTTTCAGACACCCTGTATATAACCATCTGGAATAGTTGTATCCCTACACTACCAGTGGTGATTTACTTGCATAGTAACATTGTAGTTGGGCTGTCATTGATTAGCCAAGATCTGCTGTCTCTCGTGGTATTTCTCGGCAGGAATTTGATAGTTTTGAGATTCCTGTTGGTGTATTCGCGTGGGTGCTGGGCTGTGGCTGATCTAGGGCTAGCCCTTCTGTCAGTGAATGTCCATCTTATTATATATATATGTTTAATAAAGAATGGCTTTTTAAGTGATTACCTGGTAGGACAGTATTCTCCATCGGGAATAAGTTCCCATGGTTACAATGGTGCCAGTCCCACCCAGACCGATCTAGGCATGGGGGAATGAACCCCGCTCCTGAACCGAAACCTGACAGAGATTGTCTAAGCTATGGGAGGTTGGCCTGCAGAGAAGGGGCAAGGCTGAAGGAAGCTAAAAGAGAAAGGAAAGTGAAGAAAATTTCTGGGATATTTTCATATTGAGGATAAGGTGGTACACGAAAAAGGTCAATTACTTCCAGCATAACGAGCGCTTCATGAATAGCCAGAAGCTATTCTACCGAGAACTGGGAGCGAAACCCATAGAAGTGAAGAAGATTCCTGGCAAGGCGGAAGTGGAAGAATTCTGGTTGAACATCATGGAATGCCCGGAGAGCCACAACATCGATGCCACATGGCTGCGACGTCAGAGGGAGCTAACAGATACTCCTGAAATGAGTGACCCCCAGATTACAACATCTGATCTGAAGAAGGCACTCAAACAGTGAACTGGAAGAGCCCCGGACACGACCATTTTCTGAACTTCTGGCTGAAGCAATTACCATTGCTACATGAACAACTCGCCAGAGAAATGCAGAAAGTAGTGACGGACCCCTCGGAGATGCCGGATTGGCTCACGGCAGGAGTTGCCTACCTACTACCGAAAAACGCCGAGATCCAACTACCTAAGAATTACAGGCCTATTACCTGCCTGCCTTCAATCTACAAAGTGCTGTCTTCCATCCTAGCAGCACGAATCAAATGACACATCCATGACAACAACATCATTTCGGAAGAGCAAAAGGGTTGTCGGAAAGGATCATACGGCTGCCAGGAACAGCTCTTACTCAACCGTATGGTCATGGACAATGCCAGAACCAGGAAGAAGAATCTCTCGATGGCATGGATCGACTACCAGAAGGCATATGACTCGGTGCCCCATTCATGGATCATCGAGTGCCTCTTGATGTACAACATCAACCCTGTGGTGGTCAAGTCTTCTTCTATTCAATCTATAGGCACACCTTGAATGAGTGCAGTTTCACTGCCCATTCGGGTAATTGCTAAACTGGCCAACTACTCTTCATATCTACGTTCTTTACTCATATATATATATATATATGTATAATATGCTAATGCATGTTTGTAAGCCATGTTGTTGCATCATGCTGTTAAATATGTTAAATGCATAGAGTTTAGAATGGTCATAGAAGGTAGTGATCCCATTACCACATTGAAATCAAATAAAAGTACAAATGATACTAATAGCCTCACCTTATCCTATGGTATGGTAATGTTTCTAATTTTCCTATTCACCACAACATTAGGCTGAGCCTGATAGGTTACAACTTTTCCACCTCCACCTGGCCTTGCTACATACATGATTATGACATAATCACATCCATCACCTCTGATATTTTTCCCATGGTGAAGTCCTACAGCACTCTAAAGTGATTTTGCAGAGTTCACACAGCCATAAAAGGGTGTTGGTGCTAATAGTGTTCTGGACACTAGGGAGATCAAATAACAATTAAACTCATCTCTAAAACAGGAGAAAACATTAATTCCAACTGGCATTCATAGACATAGGCATTCATAGGCATTCATGACAAGCAACCATTTGCATTTAAAGAGTTAGTGAACTCATAATGAGATTACTGAGCAAACCAGAAAAAAAATTTAAACAGGACATTTACACTCTGATATGGTTATAAAGTACTAGACTCATTCACAAGGGGTGAGAATCATTATCATTCCTCATGGGTTCTGGAGGCATGTTATTTCCATTTAGGGACTGAAGTTGAAGCAACACCAGGTCAGCCCAAAAAGGTCAAAGTTACACCACCTCCATTAACTCATTCAACTGTAAATGAGCTTCCATATACTAACTTGGGAAGCCTCAATCAAGGCTGCACAACATACTCAATTCCCTTATGAAGTAACTTATATGCTCAATGAGGCAGAAGATGCCTGAGGAAGAGGGTGGCACCCATGAGTTTTGAACAAGTAAAGAGGGTTGGTGGACCCTGTGAATGATGCACACCCACAGCTCAAAGGCGTAAACCCTCTTCCGCTAGTTGCTTCTTCCACCTCATCGGGCCCAAAAGTTTACTCGTCAGTGGGGGTCGAACATGGTTTCCAGCCCTGAACGAAGCTTGCCAGGTTAGTATATAGAAAGGTTATGATTGCAAAGACTTGGACTGGGCCTAACGTATAATAGCCCTCGTCGTTACGTTTAGGACAAGATAGGTTTACCAATAGCCTTCAAACGGGGCTATCGTACGTTCTGTGAATTATCAAAAGCCTAACGATGTAAGTTTGTAAGTTTTCTAATGAACAATAGGAGATAACCTAACTTATGAGGCCAAAATAAAACAATACAATATCCGACCTCTTTGCACAACAGCGTGGCATGTCAAATGCGCATATACATCCTTCCATAACAGGTAGAATCCGACCCAGTCTACGCATGGCAAGCAAAACGTAGGTCTCGCCATTTATAACAGTGTTGCCCTCAGAGAGAGTGCTCCTCACATCCAAGTCTTCCTGCAGAGTCCCCACATCCTTCTTGGACTTCACGAATCGAGAAAAATTATGTATTTAATTTAGGTAGCCTTAATCACATTATAACCAGAATATGTACACTTGAAAAGGCAGTGATGTAGCGTGGCAAGAGCCCTGGTGCAAGGAATGAAACGGGGCCCGCTATGCAACTTCATACCCAATCGACACAACGACATTGTCATACCTCCATACCTCCTCGGACCCACTGGCCAGAAGTACTTTGAGTCTCCTTCTGCCGGATTACCTCCTTAAACAGGTCTATCTAGAAATTCCTAAGCCTTCCCTTATGTTGTACATGGGAAGAGATCGGGTTCTGTATGAAAAATACAGGGTACTGTTTATTCCAGGGCACCAGGGTAAGAATCGCTAAACCGGCTGCTAGGCGCCATCTCGTTTCGATTTGTAGAACCTATTTTCTGCCGATATGATGTAGATGCGGGGGGGGGGGGGGGGGGGTTTCCAAGTTCCCAGCAGGGGCG
>CAJPEV010001601.1:26322-62263 GCA_905338385.1 Darwinula stevensoni
GGAGACGATATGGAGAAGATTGAAGGAAGAGAGTGTGAGAGAGAGAGAGAGAGCGGGGGGAGGGGGGTAACCTTCTCTGTTCGTGTTCCAGTTCTCCCTTGGAGGAGGCGAGGGAAAAGATCCTGAGGGAGGCGAAGGAGAACTGGGCCCTCTGCTTCAAGATGTAAGGGAGGAGGATGGTGAGTCCTCCGTCGTCGTACAGCCACCAGACGTCCATCCGGGTTCCCTTCTTCAGGGGATGTTGGAATCGGGTGAGGTTGTCCAAAACATCGTCGGGCAAGGCGGCTCCGCCGATTCCGCAGTACGTGAGATTCATCGCAATCCTCTCGCTACTCTGCGATTTCTCGCTCGACTTGGTTTCGTGAGCCAGTTCTCCTGAGGAAGTCGATCGCGTCTCCGATTCTCCCTTCTCTGAGAGATGGAGAGAAGAGTACCATGTAATCAGTGGCGGCTCGTCAGGGTAGGCAGTGCCTACCCAGTTTAAAATCAGAATTCTCGAACTATTGTTTGCAAATTTATTGAGTTGCCAGCCTACGCTGGCTAGGCTCAAATCCACACGAATCAAATGCAGGGACGAGAAGAGGGAGAGAGGGACAAGAACCGTAGCCCTGGAATGAGACAGGATAGGCTTGCCTACGTTGCGTAGTTACTCCTTGCGCAGGAAAGTAAAGAGGAGAATTCCTTGCTCCCGCTCTCCGCTCAGAAGCACTTGCTTGTTGAAACCTCGATACTTGTCACAACTAATCGGACCTATTCTACAGTATTTTCATACAGATTGAATAAGGAATCATTCCGGACAGGCTTTTATCAGTCCCAGGGTTCCGTCTCCCCTTGCTTACCCCACTATGGTTGATGCTCTCTCCTGGAAGAGGCACGGTTTCCCAGTGATTTGTTTAGTCAAGACTGACAGTGATTCGCATTCCTGGGGTGTCTCCGAATGGTATAATTTCATTTATCGAAGGCTTAAATTTAAATCTTTCCTGATAGATGCAAGCAATTTCCTTGATGGCTTGTTCTGATTGTTAGAAATCTATTTACAATTATTGAATGCAAAAACTCTAAACTTTTATGTCAAACCCGTAGCCAAGAGGGGGGAATGGGGGAGGAGAGAAAGGGACAAATATGTGCCTGCTACAATTGGAGGGGGCGACTATTAGTCCCCTTCTGATGTGGCGGCCCCCCCCCCTGTATGCGCTACTGCTGCCTACCCAGTTTTTCTACCCACGAGCCGCCACTGGATATAAAAGATGACTTGAGGAGGCCAGTAACTCGTGGTGCGTCCTTGGATCAGCAGCTAGATGATATAGGAAACCATGTCCCCTTCACCTGGTGTGCATCTCATCTTACATCAATCAAGCCGTTTTTCTGTAGACTTACCGTCTTCGCAGGATTTGGAGATGTTGAGTTTCTCTTCAGCAATCTCCCCGTTCTCCTCGACGAAGCTAGAAAAGTCGAGTCCACCCTGAAGTCGGAGGATCCCTACAGCCAGACAATTGTCGAAGGCCTCGCTGCGAAGCAAGACACACAGTCCACTTCTATTTAATCCTCCTAAACGGCTGCATACAAGAAATAAGGAAATTGTTTATTCTCACTGGATGACGTTGACGTATCGAAGAGTGACAAGGAGGTCACATTTGGCCCAATCAGCCTTGAACCCTAAAAGAACCATGTTGGGACGGAGTCTCCCCAATCCAGACAATTGTAACAACGCTTTGGTTCCTAGGTCGAGGCGGTCGCTCTCGACCACGTCGTAGAATCCCTTGATGTGATGACGGTTGAGCCAAGTGTATCCTTTCTGGATGAGAGACACCCGGTTATCGTACTGGAGAGAATCCCGAACGACGTGGCCGACGATTAGAAGGGCATAAGACTTGGTGATCAAATGAGCAAAGTCCATGAGGGCAGGCCTAGTGCTCGGATGTCCGGCTAGGACTAGGACCTGGGGTCTGTACGTCTTCACGTGATCTTCTACCCGATTCATGCTTTGCACATATCTCAATGCGTTCGTGCTCGCAGCCGCTTGCGTGCTCGAGCCCCAGTTCGCATCTGCATTCATTAAGAATAACAAAAAAAGGAATTGGTGTCAAGGAAAAAGAAAAGGAAATGCCTTGGACTACACGAAATGGACCCACCTGGTCGCCTGTAAGAGACATAGAGATACAGGATAAGAGTGACGGCGAAGGTGGCAAGGGCAACATCCCATTGGATGAGGAACATTACGGCTGCGCAAATCCCCGTTCCCAACAGGCTCAACCATAGATTGTAGAACTGTAGGAGGAATGGAAGACTTCGTTACTTTTTCTCAGTTTTCGAACGCGATTTCGACAGCATTCCTGACAACGATGGTGGTCTTCCGTTGAAATGACATAAAATGGCAAAGAAAAATCCGTTGAAATGGCATATTTGGACTTGCCAAATCTTTCCATACCGTTTCTCACAAGAGATAACGGGCTAATGTGGAGGTGCATGACATTCAATATACTGTAGAGTGTGTATCTGGTTAATGACTGGCTGCTGGCTGTTGGAGAGAGCACAGGATCATAATATAGTAATGAACGTAACCGTTGAACAAAAACATGAATATCTCTGACGTTTCTGTCATAACGAGTAAGAGGTGAACGTTGCTGTTCACACGGTGAAAGTGCTTATGGCTTACGGCTCGTCCACATCAGGAAAGTTTTCTTGTATAAACAATGAAAGAATATTGCAGAAGAAAACTTTAAAAGAAAACTTTCAGAGATAGTCCAGACCTGGTCCAGACCAGAAACTTTCATGGTGTGGACGTCTTTGAAAGTTCTTTCTGCAAGGATTTTTCTTCGTCAGGGCGTTCTCCATACGAAAGTGAAGTATTCCAGATGGCACTCTTCACAAGGAAACAACGCGCGGCAGCGAAGTTCGTCACGATTCTTCTTCTTAAAAAAGAGAAAACGGAGGCAATTTGGGCTAGGAACTTGTTGCAGCGGAGACACGAACATGGTGCTTATTCCTCTCTCATGGGAACTTCGGATTGAAGATCCCCTTGGAGTCAAGAATTTTGTACGAACGAATGGGCAAGATTTTGAGGAAATGAGTCGGACCGCTTAATTCGTGAAAGGACACATTATCGTGAGTCCATTTCGGCTGGAGAGAGGCTGGTAATTACTCTGAGATTTTTGGCGCGTGGAGACAGCTTCATCGGCCTCTAACGAGTATCTCTACCGCATGTCTAAAGCAATCCTTATCTTCTTTCGTCCCAGAAGTTTGTGATGCTTTGTACAGGAATTGAAGACGCGGTACTTCACACTGCCTGAGTTCATGCAGGTATCGGGGGATATTCAAAAAGGCAGTTGGAACTCTCAACGCTGCCTAGTGCACCTATGCAATACCCAAGAGCAAACAAAATTTGCATTTTTAAAGAGCAGACGTCTTGCCCACTTCTAGCAATTTTTTTCCGAGCTCCTGCAACGGGACCTATCACCGAGTACCCGCCCTTAACAGGTCCATCACTGGGTGTTTTACCCTACCTATCTGGCTCTCCACGGCACATGTAACACTTTATCATTATCCTTTCGAATAAACGAATGCATTCTGGCTCTCAGCAAAAGCGAGTGAGGGAAGAGTTTCCTGAGTTTTTCTCCTCCGAAATTGGTAGTGTTCCCTAGCAGTGGGTTTTGCAATGAACTGAGAAAGTGTTTTAGGTTTTTTTTTTCCCCATGCCATTGGCTATTCAATGTTTGGTACTGAATATTAATTTTTCGCATTTATCAAATATCACAAATGCTTTGTGTCTCTTTTACTTCCCCAACGTCAGCCAAAATAACAAAAAGAGCTTGTAGGAAAACATAAAATTTCATCGCTGCCTGCTCCACTCCTCATTGATATGTACACTTTCTTCTTCTCTGTATTCCACTGGACTTTCAAATTTAGAATTTTACTTTGCACTTCAGCCACCGATACTTCCAATTTCGTTGCAAGATTAGACCAGGCATCTTGGTTTCTTTTCTTGTCCTTGTACAGGACACTTCTCACGTTCCAAAGACACTCTTCCTTTTGATATTTCTCATTCAGCTCAACAGTCTTTTCCATGTTCCACTCCATTTTCAACACTGAAATCTTTCACCTTCTTTGTAAGAAAATTAGACTGGGTTTCTACTTTTGAAAGCCTCTTGCAAAGAGGACTCGGGAAGAAAATTTCTTGCAAATGGAACTTTCAAAGACGTCCACACCATGAAAATTTTCTTTGCAAGTCGACTTGCAAAGAAAAATTGCCTAGAAAACTTTCTGGTGTGGACGAGGCCTTAGGAAGAAAATTTGCTGAAGGTTAAGTGTCAGGTGTCAATCAAACGACATTTCGCGAAATAGGAGTTCGTAACAGTCTAGAGTAACAAATGTTTCAATAAGTGAACGTAACCTCCATGCGAGCAGCACCTAACATGAAATTCCTTCGAATTTACGCAAGATACGCAGATAACCGTAAACTGTTATGCTTCAGATGGTCCTCTAAAATTATGCATAAAGTCTTTCACAAAAACTCGCTTATTCTTAAGCGGCTGACAAAAGACAAAACTAACAAACACTGTATCTCTTCGATTCAATGCTTTTGGACCAAATTCGTAATCGAAATCAATAACTTTGTGATTATTCTTAGTTCAAAAGTCCATTTTTATATTGCCATATAAATTTCACATTATTTCACATATTTAATTTAAAAGAAAGGCCTTCGCATTTATCGAACTGTTTTTGGGTCATCGAGTTGTCATTCTGCCTCCAAATTAGCAAGAAGTGAATTTTTGCACGAGGAAAGGCCTTCGTTTTCTCTGAAAAAAAGCGATTACCGTTGATAACCGCCTCGAGGCTTGAGTTTACGCATAAATTTAAGCTCTCAATGAGACTAAGTTACTGAAAGCGACCAGGAAATGCTTTTCACGCTATTGTGTGCTTCTTGTTAGAATGACCACTGAGTAATTGTGAATGGGGCACTGTAGGCGGAAGTCCGGGTTGCGAGCGGAATCCTTTAGGACTCCATCGAGCCACCATTTCTACTTATACAGTAGTATGCATTATAGACCTAAATCAAGGTCTCACATTCATAATCTTATATAATATGCAAAACAGTCTTTTTTTTTCAAATATATTTCACGGCAATTTCAGTTGATATGGAGAACATATTGGTTGAAAAATTTACTATGGAATGTACCGGGTGAGACAAAAAATCCTTGAAGTTCATTAGATAGCAGATAGCACGGCTCGTTTTTTTTGCAACGACTTCTATGTATCCTTGAAACGTCCTGAAATTCTTGTTCCAGCTATTTTAGCACATAAGCAATTACACGAAGGCAGCTCAATTTTGATTTTTTTGGACGAGGAAACGCATCGGCGGGAGTGTGATTGGTACACGTTGAGCACACCAATCTCGGACCAGAGCTCCTCCGTCTGCTCATGAAAATGCTGCTTTTTGCGAAAGGATGGGGTGGGGCAATAATTTTGTTATAATTTCCTGGTTAGGGATGAAAGAAATGTAGGCTTATCGTTAAGAAACTGATTTACGAACTGCAAGAAACCGTTTCATTTGAGAGGAAGAGGAGCGGAAGACTAAAACTTGGAAGAACGAAAGGAAACTGCGTTTCTATAGATTGTTTCTCAAGATGATAAACCTGGGAAGCAAAACCCCCATCTGACAATTGCCAGACGTAAGGAAGAGTCAGAGATCTGTTTGGCGGATGCAGAGTGCAGGGGAAAAACTTCTTGAAAAGAATTGTCCTTCCTAGTCAATGGAGCAGGTCCTCCCGTCGCAGTACAGGTGTGAACGCAAAAAAAAATTCCTGTTGCCTTTGCAAAATCACTCCAGTGCAGAAACGGCTAAAGATAAACTGGTAACAATTTTAGGATAGTCAAAAGGCGGATAGACGCATGCATGACGGTAACTTTGTTTTGCTAGCTGCTGTTTCAGAGGCGTCACAAATATTCAAAGAGCGGCGCAGTTTCGTGACAAAAAAAATAAGAGAAAAAGGGAAATCCGTTGGGTCCGTGACGTATGGGCCACCCTACATCGTATAGGGTTTATGATACGTGTAAAATGAAGAAAAAAACTTGCAGTAGCACTTGAACACCATCTGCTACAAAATTTGTAAGTAGGTGAAATAAAAATGATGCTTTGAAGGGTTTTTCCAGCTATAAAAAAAATTTGTGGAACTAGATGGCACATCATATGAAACAATGTCGGGAAAACACAAGCTTCTCGAGAAGTGTCAGTTTTGGTTTTAAAAAAATACTACTCTTTACCTCCTCACAGCATCACTGGGGTTGAGAATCTGTAAACTTGACCTCCAGTACATGAATGCTAGATATGTGATCGATCATTTCAGGTTGAAAAAGAAATTATATTTAACCAGCCCTTTAATTTTTTTCCGATATTAAGGGCCTAAAATCCCCTCCTCCCTTGATGAGATAGCCGTGCTCTGCTGAAACTCTGTAGCCCTGCAGGCATGACACTAAGTCTTCAGTTGTTACTGCCGATTTCCTGAGTGCAAAAAGAAAATACAGAGATAAAGGTATGACTGATAGGACTATACTGACAGGTAAGAGATGAGAGGAAATTCTCTTTATTCCTTTCTTGCTTCATCATAGCGATGAAATTATCTAGAAATTTTATGACAGATCATCAATGAAAAAAGGGAAAATTATGCCAAAATAAGAATCTCGTCTCAAAATGTATAGATTGCTTTTCAAGAGTTCCAGGACCCATTTTCGTGCATATTCGGGGCAAATAATGATCTTGTACTGTAGGACCTCCACGGAGAATGTAATACCAATGCGGAAACACGAGATAGGGGATATGGAATAAATGCAAGAAGAGGCATTCAGACGCATTTTGATAATTTAAAAAAATACATAGCAAACGGCGGATGCCTCAGCCCAGTCACATTCGCAAATAGCCATTCTTCAGCGAGATTTCATTGCTTTGATACCATAATTTTGGCAAGGAAATATATTTCAGAATTTCTACCATCTCATCATAACAATAATGTGGCGGAATGTCTACCGGTCATGAATGGACGGCATGACTTCAGGAGAGATGATCTGTCAAACGGAAAGTATCCGGAGGACAATATCAACTGAACACTCGAAATCGACTCGACAAGTCAATGAGGAAAGAATTGTTTTTCAACTCCTCTAACCGAACCTTAAACCTCCAAGAAGAATTTCCTTTTTGGCGTGCATATTTGGCGCAAATATTCGTGGTCTAGTGGTTATACACACCTTAAAGGCAGGACGCCAGCCAGGGAACTTGGAGAAGCTGGAATGGAAGGCAGAGAAGTTGATGAGTCCGTAAGCAGCCAGGAAGAAATTCACTTGCAGCGTCGCCACGGCATTCAGGTCAGCTGCAAGAGGTACAAGTAAGCAATGATGGTGAGGCTATGCGTCCCATGAATGATCTAAACGCCACTCCCAGACTCCCAGTCATGAGGAATTTATCACAGAATCAATTTTTTTTAAAGAAGTCTTTATACGAAGTATACTCTGATTCTGACCTTGAACACCAACAATGAACAAATAGTCTCGTACTATAGTTTCATTCTCTCTAGATGTACTGTAGATGGAGACTGCCTTTGCAGGTTGCCTTACTTGCGCGATAGAGGGTAAGATAAATATAGAGAAAGCGAGAGAGATGATGGATCGAATATGAATTGATGAACCGATGAGTATGCAAGCAATGCTGAGAAGGAAGCAGGCGATATATCCCCTTAGAGGATCGTTGTTTGGTCCATGCCCGACTGCAAAGAAGTGGAGCCCTGGGTACAGTCGGTCTTTGGCCAATGCCTATGGGACAGAAAGGACTGTCAGGAGGAAAATTTCTTCCAGTCGACTCGATGAGATGGAATTCCACCTGGAAGACTCGAGGTCCACCGACGATGCTGGCAATGGCAGAGGAGAGGGTGGCAGCGAAGCATCCTCCGTAGATGAGAGGACCCCAAGCGGAGACGACAGTCATCATCTGGCTGTTCTGCAGAAGACCCCATTCACAGTCTCTTCCCGTGCAGTTGAAGGCCGGATGCAGAAATACGCTGGAGAGGTTCTCCATGTCGAGGACTTCTTCTGGATTACCCGAAGCCTCTCGGACAGAACACGCGCCCGACATCATCCCGTACCCGATGTAAGAGGTGAACGTAATGAAGACGGCCACGAGGGTTCCTTTCGGGATCGCCGATCCTGGGTCCTGCAAGTATCAGTCGATCCATCATTTCGGTTCGTTCATTTCGTCACTCGGGATTTGTTAGCCGGAAACCGTACAAACCGTACTCTTAAGCGAAATCTAAAAATTCT
The DNA here is from genome assembly GCA_905338385.1 of Darwinula stevensoni. Taxonomy (NCBI): domain Eukaryota; kingdom Metazoa; phylum Arthropoda; class Ostracoda; order Podocopida; family Darwinulidae; genus Darwinula; species Darwinula stevensoni. The sequence goes on from CAJPEV010001601.1 coordinate 34,627, forward strand.
CACGATATCATCAGCATTGCAACCCAGGATCCTTACTGGAAGACTAAAACTCATATGTTCAAAATAATTAGAGCAACTTTCAATAGCTTATTTCGTGACCAAGTAGCCTTTCTATGAAAGCATTAACCAGATAAAGTGCGGGAGGAATTGGAAGGGGAAGGGCAAGCCTAAAAAAAGGCGACCAATAATTAATAGCATACATAAGGGAGAAAAGGTTATTTGCGATCATGCCCTTACCCCTTTCAGTTCTGAATTTAAAAATACAAATTATGTAAAAACAAATTGTCCTAATTCAAAAGTCCACAATGAAACGCCATCAAGAATCTTCTGTGCATGGGAAAGGCTTTTTACTACTTACCATCCTGATAGTTTTCCTATTTCCATATATGGAGAGTATAAACCGAACTAATCTAACGAGGACGATAAGGAGGATGAAATGGTCCCTTTTGAAGTTTACTTTTCTGTTAAAGGTGTCATACGAGAGCTGCAACTCTTATTCTTACTAATAATTATGGCCCAAGATTGGTATGAATATATGAAGATCCCCTCAATTCAAGTTTTAATAACAATCGCATGCAGACATACTCTTCTTTTTCATCGCACGTATGAGTCTGGCTTATAGTGCATGATGAAATGAAACCCAAGTAATAATGTATTCCTCGGGGATTCTGCTCTCGGCTTCTCGCTACCTCATGCAATTGGAACTATGATACATAAAAAATATTCCGGTTATTTGTTCTAGTGTGACTTTTTCTTTGCAAGTAATTCTTACTCCCCGGCGTTAGATAGGTTGGACGGAACGTCCAGGCGAGTGGACGCCTATCTCACTGTCAAGGGTGAGTTGAGCACGTAAGACCCCCAAGAGGCAAATTAACTTGCACTTTCATACTTTCCTCCCACAAATCGGTACAGTAATCTTTACTATTGTTGGCTACTTTTATTTTTATTACAAATTTCAGTATTTTCTGTACCAGTTCGATACTAAAGACGTTCAAAAGGACGCATGGCAGCCGCAGACACGTCATTTTGTGCCTATTCATACGGTTTCCATTGATAAATCTTTGCTCAATATCTTCTGTGTTCTGGAAGACATTATATGTAGCAACTCAAAGAGGAAACGCTAAAATATTTGTATGGTGAAATACATTTCATTGATGGTATCACATGTGGCAAGGAATTCAAGTTAGGAGGGGCGTGCTTAATCGTCTGACACTTTTTCGCATTTAAATATGCACGAGCTGTAACCGCTAACCGTTTACGCAATAGCCCAGAACAATGCATGTGCATGTCATTATTTAAATGAAATTACGCACAATGTCACGTAACGTTCTTGTCGATAAAAGGACCGGATTCCCGTCACTAGGTAGGCAGTCGTCGCTATGCAGCAAAGCCGTCTAGGATGCCTATCAGAGGCATATTGCAATCAGACAATTGGGAGATCGGAAGCTGGTGAATCCCAGTTATCATTTGCAATACATTTTAGCGCAAACCAGAACACCCACATCAAGGTTATAGGACCGGTTCCAAGGAGCGAAGTTCAACTCGTGACCGTCCACGCACCACCCCTGCGCAATATATTCAAATCTAACATATACTGGAACCGTTAGCTACAACCACTTCTGCAGCGTTTATGAGTCGCAGATGTCAGGCGTCATCAACGCCAGATCTATGAGGTGGGAAAAATGCGCATTTATGAACTTTCACAACTGGATTAGTACTTGAGACACTGGAGAGCCCACTTCCAAAGCAGAAGTAAAAAAGAACGTGTATCGACTTCGGCATTTGTTTCTCCCAAGTCCATCTGCTTTTTTTTTTAGTTAAGTATTATTGATTATCCCCAGTACTAGATGAGTATTTGACATCCCAGCAGACACTATACCAGAACGAAACTAGCGCAGTCTCATTCGTCCAAATCGATTCAGTAGACTCTGCAAGTTTTTCTGCATGCGTAACCTCAGGAGAAGATGCATACTTCCAAACACATCCGACCGGATCTCCGGAAATACTAAACCGAAACAGATTAAATTCGGCGATCCTCGACACCTTTTAAAAGGGATTGAGTATTCCCATTCTTAAGTTTACACGTCTAGATCAACGCGAGTGTCGAAATTAAACATTTTTATCAAAACGGGTCATCATGCTCTACGATTCTTCCTACGGCTCCAATGCGTTCCACGATCACGATCAAAAGCAGAAACAAAATAAATTAGTCGAAGAGAAAGAATAGTCGTGAGAGACCTTGAGGTCTCCAGACATGTTAGCGCCGGCAACGATGCCGGTGACGGCGGGGAAGAAAACAGCAAAGACGGAGAAGAATCCCTGATCCGAATCGTCGATCCTGGACGGCCCGTATGCACTGTACCAGTTGTGACGGAAAACCTCGTCTAAATAAACGCACGAGACACGAGAGAAACACGCGTGAAACAAGGAATCCTGAGAAACTTCGTTCCAGACGGGCATCACGATGACCTTTGCACCCGACGAATCCCTTGGCGATGGTGTCCTTGGAAGAGGGTCCCATGAAACTCCCAACGATGAAGTCCACCTGGGCTGCCACCAAGATCACCAACAGCGCCAGCTGTGCCTACCGTTCCGGGGATCCCCACACGTTCTCATCAAAACAGATTTTGTTTAAAAAAAAAAGCATGTTTGGTGGTCGCTTCAAGAAAAGCATACAAGTTCAAGACTGAAATTCAAGCAAAATGAAAACACTAGCTGGAGCAACAACAAAAAATAAGCATTCTCTTTGAGGCTTTATCAATAGGTGCGGTAGCCCCTATTAGCTTTCTTCAACCCCTTCCCGCAGCAAAATTCAACCTCCTCGTATTCCTCTCTGAGTGCATCAACAGCAACGAAATTTGGCATACTTCTTCCTCTCTCACCACAGAATCGCTCCAGCAAATTTGAAGCTCCATCTCCCCGGGGTTGTGAAGAACACTGAGTCTCGTTTTTGGAGGATGTGAATTTCATTGGTTTTTTTTTCTCCCTCCCCCCTGGGTAGCCATTCCTTGGGGGTTTTCGGAGGAAAGAGACCAACCATAAGAAAGACATTGACTCGTAATGACGAAAAGTGGCTTTTTGTACTTTGCGATGCTCCATTTCGGCATAAAAAATGAAATTAGCTGTCTTTCAATTAGGCTTAGAGTGCTTGCTCCGGTACCGTCCCTCAGTGTTGTCGGATACCGTGCCGAAATTATGCCAGATTCAAGACTGTTTCATCCTTCGTATTGGCGTCTGGATCTTCTGTTTTTTTTTTATGTATGAGACATTTTTGCGCTGAGTTCACGAGTTGAGCTGAGAATGAAGCGGTGGTTGGCTGTTATCGATCGATGTGGTGGAATATGCAGCTATCTTATCCGGACATCCCTGAATTAGCAGGATGGCGCGTACCAGAGACATGGTAAATATACCTAGACTGCATTCGAACCCTTGATTTCATGACCAATGCGCTTCATTTCGACTACTCCACCACCACTCCACCGTCCTCACACGAATTCAGGAAGGTACATTTTAACTTTCTGAGTTTTGATTCTTTAGTCTCCCCATCCTTGACTCCTCCAGGAATGCCGACCAATGACTAATTTCATTTACATCTTGATGACTGCAAAGGTTTAAAGTCGTATGTAAGCGTTTGCGTAATTTCCTTAGTCGACATATTTCTAAAAGGTATGATGTTCGGATGTTGCTGAGATATCAAATAATTTTGTGAATGACACACCACCGAGAAATCTGCTGTTTTTTTCTCCTTTGGCTTGCCTCGAGCATATAATTTCGTCGCTGTGTCGATGAAATGGAAAACTGCAATAGCCCGTCTGGTGAGCTTGTCCTCTTATATGTAAAGAGCTTTAATGCAACCTGGAGTGATTTTCTTTCGAGTGTGGAAGGTTGTATCGCATGCATGAGTCTACAAGTTGCCTCCTCAGTCATGATCGTCGTTTATCAAAGACCATTCCCATTTATCATATACACTTCGCCGAAGAAATCTTGCCGGAAGTGTTAGATGGGGGGGGGGCGGAGAATGCAAAGAAAAAATGATTTTTTTTTTGTTGGCATTCAAGGATATTGCCCCAAAGGGACGTCCTTTTCCGCCGACCTGTCCCTCTATGCCGAAATTTTGACTTCGGCATTCCCGGAATCATCCAGAGTGGAGAGATATTTCTCATCGACCCAGTCGCATTAAAGGACAAAACTCCATCGGCATTCGAGGACTAGTGTAAAATCGGCATACACGGAAGACTGAAAGTTCGGCATTTCAGGAGCTTCCCCTCGCGGGGCGTCAAGTCGACCAATAGCTTTCCAATACCTGACGTCACACTACGGAGTTTTGACGCTCTCCACGAAGACCAGGTCTTCAGTGATGAAGTATGGTATTTTGAAAATTAATTAATGCTACCTATTCTGTCTTTGAGGAGTAGAAATCGTCTTTATTTTCATTGCACTTAATAATGAGAGGGTGCATTATCCACGCACGTTTCCCACGCAGTTAGGCCCAGCGTCTACATGAGGCTAAGAAAATTCCGTCACACCTATGGATAGACCCCGCAAAAGGGTCAATCAAGCCCGATTCATCATTGAAAGACGCGATACCCGACGCGGTCGGTGGTCTTTCACAGCATCCGAATCCTGAACACATTGACCATGACTACCGTGCGCTGCAGTGAATACCATGCCTCATTCTCTCCTTGACGCCATCAGTAATGGCCGCCAACCCTTCAAATCGGCGTGAGATCTTCGACCGCCATGTCCAGTCTAGGTATATTTACCATGTCTCTGGCGCGTACTATGGATTCCATGCTTATTGAAGGCATTCTCACCTTAGGCCTATTCGAGATGGTTCGAGGAACTCCAGATAGGCTTAACGTTCCACGTCCCACTGAAATAGTTCATGAAACGCGAAACAGGCCTCCAATCGGTCTAACGTTACACGTCCTCTCTGAAACGGTTCGTGAACGTGTGGATAGGCCTGCGATTAGCCTAACGTTACACGTCCTTAACCCAGATGTCTCGAAGACCACTATTCACCCTTATAGGCCTAATTGGCGCCCTAAGTCGAGAATTGAGTTTCTCTTGGAAAGAATAAGATAGGCCTTGTTGTGACTTGAAGGTGGTCTGTTGGTTCGGCCTAGGCCTAACGTTAGTGAGTCTCGTAGAGAGGCCGGGGGGGGTTTGAAGAAAGAAATTGAAAATTGGATCCATTGAAAATTGGATTTGACATTACATCGTAAAATCTATTGTGGAAATGCTAGATTTATTTATATTTTACGTCATATTTTGTATCACACAGATAGCGCTAAAATTTATTTAATGAAAATTACGAGGCCTCTCAGTTGTTTAGGTAACAACTAAGCAACTGCTGAAACTCCGATTATAAAATTTCGCTTTTCCTCCGATCGGGAAGCATCGGTTTCAAAAGTGCTCTACAGATGTATCCCATTTGTCGCCAAAAGCCTTGAGCAGTGCTGGGACTATATCCACCTCATGCATGAAAAAATTTACATTTTATGATTGTACGTTGACTGTTGCTTTTTATCCATTCGACATAGGCACTTGAAACTTTCAGGAAACAAGTTTTGTAGTGTTTCTAATGTGATGCAAGATAATTGCAAACCTGTAATTTCCAATTTCATAAAGCGTTAGACAGGACGCGTTTTTTTTTTTTTTGAGCCACCCAATAAAAATTGTCAAGAATGGAATCGTGAAGAATACAATGAGGACTATGATAGGATGCCATATGGCCCATCGAGATACCTTGGAAACCCATTTCAAGCCGACTATGGCGATGCCAAGGACAATGACAGCCGTGGCACATCCGACGATCCGCGTGTCGTTGTGCCCACCGTCCAGGATCACCATGTTGTCGAATTCCAGTCTGAGAAGATCCTTGAGGGAGTCGCAGAACCCGATCACGTACATAGCACATGCGATGGCGTTCGCAATCGTGAACATGAGTCCGATGGCGCCGCCAAACTCCGCTCCCAGAGACCGTGAAATCATAAAGTAGATCCCTCCTGCAGAGAGTGACATTTTCCATTTGATGCAATCATTCACAACAAATAATTCATTCTCTATAATTCATACAAACGGTCCATATAATGAGAATCGGGACTGTTTCAAATTCTATGGAAATATTGGCCCTTATATCGTGCACGACATATTGTCTTCTTTTCCTTCTCATTTTCCGCTCAGAAGTCGCTCGAACTTGATTGTTTCTCTGCTGCATACGTCGTAGGGTCTTTTATATCGAGGGATTTTGACTCTCCCTAGCGGAATGCAGAATTTTGGTAAATCCGAAAAGTAATACTTTTTTGTGATGGCCTTAGTGGGGAAACTACAGAAAACTCTGTCTTCTACATTAAGTATTGGACACCCCTGTGCGTCACAGTTGCACCTTTGTCCCCCTTTATGAGTTCCCTGTTCTGTGTTCTCTACCTCTCATGGTAAAGAGCTCCCAGCCTGGAAGCTAGTCTATCTCCCTGTCTTTTCTTTATTTTACCTCTTTTTTCGCGTCTCGTAACCTCTGCTTCTGTCTTCTTGGCATGCCTTGAACCGCGAATTTGCGCAATCCTCTTATTTAACATAAATTCTCGTATTTACACACATTTAAATCCGGTTCGTCAATCTTGCATAAGTATTTTTCCCTGCTATGTTCACTTCCACAATTTAGGTATGATTCGGTAGCCGTTAACGTACGCAATTCGAATAAATCCGGTTTGGAACAGAGCCACCTTCAGGACAAGGTTTCAGTACCGATACTGAAGATGTTGATGGTGTATAAGAGATAAATTAAGAAAATAAACAAACAGGTTAATACTAGGGATGTACCGATGCATCAGCTACCACCGGTATCAGCCGCCGGTGTTGCATTATCGGCCATCGGCCGGTTTGCAAGCTGCCGATGCCGATGCTTAAGGGAGGCGAAACTTAACAGGCAAAACTTGCGGGAAAAAATTAGAGTGAACATGCGAACCCAAAAATATCAATCGGATTATATTTCAGCACAAGTCTAGAAACTGCCAGAAGAAAATGGCGGTAAAGAACGGGAAATCAGAGTCCCTCCTTTTATGTCATGCATTTGCTATAGATTTGTCGTTAAACGCCCTTAATAGCAGCAATAGGTAACAAGCTAACCACAGACGGACAGTACTAAATATGGCCTCTATCGTTCTTAGGAGGTCCCCTAAGAAGTATCACATCCAAATACTGTAGATCTAATTGAATTAGTATGCATTTTCATGTTGATTCTCAATTTTCAGACAACAATCGGCACCGGCCGATGGTTGATGAAAATCGGTCATCGGCCCACCGGCTAAAGGTGGCCATCTGTATAGCCCGAGGTAATACCTATTATTACATTTCAATTTGCCGCTCGCTGCGTCAAGGCGTTTCTACACAACGGGATTGGAAAAAAAAATTAAATGACCAAGTTGATGACAACGCAGAGTTAAGGTATATACAGGGTGTAACATAAGTTTTAAAGCGAGCCTTATCTATCACTACTCCTCAAATACTCACAGAAACAAAATGAAATTTATTATCCGGTTACACAACAGCAATACCTCCAACTTATTACAACTAGATCTCAAATCTACCTCCTCGTTGAGAAACACAAGCTCGGAGTCTGTCCAGCCATTAATCTTTACAGTTTCGAATAGTATCTTTGGGTATTTTGGCCCACTCCTTGCGTAGAGAATCTCGTAGACATTTCAAACCGCGATAATTTTTGGCGTTGACCTATGCTTCGAGAACGGACCAGATGCAATAGTCCATGGGATTAAGGTCAGGCGAGCTCGGCGGCCATTTGTCCTTGGAGATGAAGTCAAATGCTTCTACTACTGTAAGATGTTCGCGGTGTGTGAAGTCGCTCCATCCTGTTGGAAATTCCACTGACCACGTAGAAATAATCGTCTGGACTCAGGCAACATGACATCTTCCAAAATCCTATCACGATAGTACTGGGCATGGATTTTCGCCCCTATGAAAGTTTTATAAAGAGTAGCGAATCCATTAAAATTCTGAAAGAATCTTGAGAACGAAAACAAATGAACTGAAATGAAATGACTGAAATAGAAAGCAACAGTTTGAATTTGTTTGATTCCTGATTAAGTCCAACATAAATTAGACGAAGACTAAACTACAAAAAAGTATTTTAATGGATCCGCTACTCTTTATAAAACTTTCACCCAACACATTTTCCTTGTAGCTGCAACAATTTTGAAATTCACTCGGCATTCACTGATGTAACCAGCACATTGTTGAGCTACCGCGCCCTAATCTCGTCTGTGATCAGATGCTAATCTAGCAAGTCTTCGTTCCCAGAGAAATAAATGTGGCTTCAAACTTTTTTTTAACAATTCGAAAACGAATTGTTTGAACTTACTCTTGAATAATATTTTCAATGTATAATGTTACAGCCGGAAATATTTGTCAATTTTTATTTCCGTTTCCATAAGAGGATTTATTTTCCGTTCTGACGAACGAAAATTAAAATATTTTCTTATGTTTCTCGGTGCGAACACAATTGAATGCAGAGCCTAGACTATTCCTTTCCATAAAAAATTATGAAGCTCTGCGAAGCAATTGATCGTACACAGAAACCTTATTGAAAGTTCTGACAGTTGTTCCATAAGCCAGAACAGATGCTTGGGCAGGTAAAATGGTATAGGACGTGAAACTACCCGACCTCCCGTGCAAAAATATCAACGGTAATTCAACAGAGACCATTGCTGAATTCCGGTGATTCAATGGCGAATCACCGTTAATTTACTGTTTCAATTTCAAAATTTTGAGCTTTCCTGTAAGGGCTACGCCTTCCTCTTAAATATATGGAAAATTGCAATGAACCTCTCCAGCGGACCTAACAGCGTTTAGATTGTGAAGGCCTTCTAATGTGAATCAGTTCATTGCTGTCAGTGCACAAGCGCTTAGCTCTTCACGCCTGAGGGGTGGATGTTCTCCAGGTGTAAAGCTGAAACAGTTTCAGGGAATCTAAGCTCCATAATCAGTAACGAACCTAGAATGTGCTTCGTTTACTATTTGAATCTTCATTTTTATTAGTTGTGGTTCACCGTGTCCAAAGGGAAGGGAAGTGAAATTTAAAAATAAATAAATAAATGCAAAATACGAAATATTTATCTATGGCAGTTATTTCCTATCGAAATTTCTTCGTTGATTTGAAGGATATAGGGAGGAATACGAATATTTTGTTGGTACAGGTAATTTGAATGAAGCCTTGCTTTTCATTAACTCTTTGCCTGATTTGGAGGAACGGAGATCTTGTCGATGAAAACTGAAATATGTGGTAGAAACGTCTGTCAGCAGTATTAATACTAATAAGCAAGTCTTTCTCGAAGCAGACTGAACCGAATTGCTGAATTTACGCTAAAGAAGTTTCGGGGCTGCTGAGCGAAGCTCAAAATGGTTTTGGAAAGATGCATCCATCAACGATAAGGAAGGATCAACCCTACGCTATCTGCAATTATTCATCTTCAGGATGGAACTCACTTCTTGCTTGTACCCCTGTACACAAGACATGCATTTCAGAGTGATAGAAGCATAGGTGGCGATTTGTTGAGAAATATGCCGGGGCTCAGAGATATAACTCTTGCGTGTATTCCTTATTCCCATGTCCTCGCTGTGAGTCCCTGCTGCCAAATTTTTTTGAGGGCTCGAGCCAGCCGAGCCCCCATGAATCGCCGCCTATGGATAGAAGCACGTGTATCTCTTCTCCCGATCTTGTTTCGTCCCCTATCCCTAATGCTGACCCTGAATAGCATGCAGACATTAGATTGAACAAGTTAATTTCCACTTCGTATTGCGACCTAGCTCATCGGATGTGGACGGAGAACCATGTGCAAAGTCATGGTTGACTATCACCTACATGAAATAGGATCAGGAGGGAGAAAAATACGAATCCAGACGCGGTAATCAGTTTATTATATTAGCACTTCTAAAATTTGCTTTAATTTTTTTTTTCCTCAGACGAACTCCAAAAAAAAAAGCTTTTCTGGAAGCCATAAGTGATATCAACCGAGAAGATAATCAAGAATGCTGAATCCATTCCAGTATTGGTTCGCACAAGGCAATACCACAGGCATAAGGAAGAGCCTCATATATGCTCTTTCTCCTAGAGTTTGATGCATTCAAGGACTTCACGAGAAATTTACCCAGGGAATGCGTCAAGTGTCCGAATTTGGATTTTCCACTACGCGTCCCTCGTACACTTCGGAGTGTACACGTTCTTTCCCGGCGAAACAACGATGGAATAAATAAATAAAATACTCATCTCAACGTAGAAACTGCACTTTCCAAAGCCGCTAGAAAAACTGCGGCCGGAAAAAAAAACTCATTACTTTTCTCTGTCATATTAGCAGCGGGAATAATCAACGATTCCATACAGTTGCACTCACAACACTCATCTCTCGACGACAAAGTTCGTAATTCAGTTGAGAAGAAAGCCTTTGCATTACTAAATAAATCAAATTAGGAGTAAGTTTCCGCTGTGGTTGACAGTTTTTTATGTGCAAAACCCGGTTACATGGAAAGTTCCATATGCAGCAAGCATCAATGCGACCAGTGAAAATAAGACTGCATTTAGTACACTACATGGGGATAAGATTTTCAAGAGCGACAAGGTAGAAGGGATTGGAAGCGTGTCCCTGTCCCAGTCACACGTCCAGACGACGAGACAGGGGGGGGGGGGGGGGGGAGGGAGAAAGCAAGTGCCAGAGNNGGGGGGGGGGGGGAAGAGAGAGAAAGCAAGTGCCAGAGACATCCTGGCACGAGAGTATGGGGGGAGAGGAGGGGGTGAAAGGGCAATAAGGAGAGGGAATGTGCGAGAGGATGTGCGTGAATCCTGTCGTCTGCTCATGCCGTTTTAGGCGGAAAAAAAAACTTCAAGGTGGATGAAGTCCCACCATGCGATAACCCGTAAACCTAGAAGACGGTTCAAGTACCATCTGAATCGTGAATCATTCTGCCACATGATGCGCGGAAGCAGCTTTGCGTATTTTGTGAGAGAGGAGGCAGGCAGGGGAAAACGTGACCGATTCCTGCAGGATTCTCCGATTTGACATCAGTCAAATCACTATAAATCAAAGATTTATGAATTTTTTGGCATATAATTGGGCAGAGCCCTTCATGACAATTGTCTCTAAATATTGGTGCACAAAAATCGCAGCATCTCCTTTTCGTTCCCGAGTAATCTGGGTCCGAAGTTCGAAATAGCTAAAACCGCGTGATTTTCGAGAGGATTTTCAAATGGCACGCAAAAACTGTCCATAAGATTTGAACGCCACTTTGCATAAAGATGCAACTGGACACGATGCAAAATCTGACTTATGGATTTCTCGATGCGTTTCTTACAAGGGGTTCGGGAGGGGCAAACGTGAGGCGCAACGAGACGAGATTTTCGCAAAATTCGTTCCCCATCCCGAACCCGTGGTAGCATCATCAAGAATTTTACATCAGTGTTTAAAATAGAGTCTAAGAAAGAGAATGAGACTAATTTCAAAGTTCTGCGTGGAACGATGCCGGAGATAAAAGCCTCTGAAGGGACCCATCGAAATCGTGACCTTTGACCCTACTTCCTGTCCTCGCCGGTGACCTTTTGAGTCTCGAAAAGTGGCTCTTGAGCCCTCCTTCGAGGTCCCTAACAATAATTACAGAGCGGAATTTTGATCCAGGGGGGTCAATTTTTATATTTTATTTGTACCTTAAGAAGCGTACATCATCCGAATAAAAATTCCTGTCGATTCGTGGCTTCCTATGTCCCAACAGTTTTCTTTTTCATGGGTCGAAGACATGCGCAAATGATACATTCCATGTACCTACATTCTTACATTTTCTGTCAGTGGCATCAATATTTGAATCTGTCTTGATATGTGCGGATCGAAGCAGGCTCTAACAGCAGATGTCTGGTATTCCGCCAGATAATATGCCTCCAATAAGGCGGTGCAGAACCCTACCTGAAAAAAGGAACTAGGGCGGAAGCGTTTCATAAATGTCAGAGTGTCTCCCCCCCTCCCCCCTTCACATTCGCCGGCTTTCGGGCCAAGGGCGAAGGCGAGGGGGCGGCGCACGAGGCTCCTTGAAGCCCACCCCTCACTCCTTTCCCGTTTCATTCATAACTATAGAGTAGTGGCAATGCTACAAACCAATATCAGGATTAGAATCAAGTGTTTTGAAATATTGGATGGTCGAAAATTGCAACTAAGCTGTTTTAAGGTTTCATTGAAAGTGACATAGCCTTAACAGAGCATGTGGCTTACCGATGCCAATTAGCATGGTTTTTATTTGGAAGCCAGGTTGTATTTAGGTGCTGTATTTCCTGGCTGAATCGAAGAAGGTTCTCCTCATTGCAGGCAGACATTAAACTGTCTTTCTCCTTACTCAAAGCATAGATCAAAAGACGGCGTGGATTCTCCATCGGCTCCAATTGTTGATAGCCACCGTGCTGCTTCTCACGGGTACAAAAGCTCCACAATATCCCATGAACATTCTTGAACTGTGCTTGACGCAATAGAGAGAGTTTATGTTGCCGATTCATACCAGAGATATACTCATTTGTTTGTTTTCGTGAACAGGTCGTTGAATACAGAAGTCACTGATAAATGAAGTCGTTCTTTCCCATCTGAGGAAGGAAAAGAGACTTCGCCTTCACCGTCTGGTTTCTTCGTTTTTCCCATTCCTTTCCTCCCGTCTAGACATGGATTCCTCGAGGGGAATGCTTAACTCGTCACATACGTGAGGGAGGATCTCACTTCCTAGCACATGGGGTCAAAATCAAGCTGGTTAGGTACATTCGTTTGGAAAATGGCTTAGGGGTCGAAGAGAAAAGGACGTCATTTTCCTCAATTGTCAGGAGTAAAATCCTTTGAAAGCTCTGCGACATCAGTTGTATTATTCTGACCGTCTCTGATAGTTCCATCCTTGCAGTTATACTTCTACTTATTTGGATGTCACTTGGACCTGTCTTTGCGTCATGTCGTCCTGATCTAGGTTGGAGTCAAGGTTCTCATTATTTTAGAACCTGTCTTTGGAGCCTCAGCGGGAAATCAACAGAACGAATAAGCCATTCCCTTAGCAGCCAAAATCTGCCTTCGTATCTGCCATTAAGCGGAATAGACATAACCGAAAAATGACACAAGAAAGTGATATCTTCTTTGGCGGCTATATTGCGGATGTGAGAGTATCCGCATCAAAGACAGCGTAAATCGGTCCATATACCATATCATTATTGCCTGGTCTTCCTTTTTTTCAAAGAGGGGAGGGGAAGGAAGGGAGGCCTTTGAATCAGTCTCAATGGTACGTCCCCTTATGTCAGGGGTGCACAACATACGGCCCACGGGCCGCCGTGACTGGTGGCGTTCTAAGTGCTACTATGGCTCCTGCCCTGTTGGTCACAGCTATGGTCAGCTAGACTGCGGCCCGCGGAATGTGAGTAAATATCGCAAGTGGCCCTCGCAGTCTTTTGATTTGCACACCCCCGCCTTAGTTCAAAGAAATTCTAGGAAGCTGGTCAATTGGGGTCGAGGAGGGCGGAGCTTCCTTCACCTTGCGCCTTTTTTTTGGGTGCATGGGACAGATCTCCCATCTATTTTTTGAGCTGCAAGCAAACCATTATAATGGACCTCTATGGCGCAAACTATTGACATGACTACTATGAAAACGCACCCAATTTTTTAACACCCGCTCGCAAATCTTTAACAGTAGAGATAATCTCTGTGAAATAACCATGGAATTTTAAAATCAATATTGCCGTTTTCGAGATACTGAGATCAAGTACTAATTAGTACTTGATGCAGCACTAAGTACCATCAAAAGAACCAGATTAATGAGTGGATGACATTGATATAAGGTTCATATGTATAGGAACAAGCGTTTAGGAATCCGAAAGCGTTTTTACCAGCCAGTCCAAATCAAATGGTACTGGGTCCCCTTCATAAACCATACCAAAGGAAAGCGTTTTCGGAGGCAAAGGAGAAGACGAACCCTTCCATTTCTCCTCGAGTCCCCTATCGAAACTCATGCAAGAGTTACATATCGGATACCGAATGAAAGGAATAAAAAGAGGCCTTTCCAACTTTAAAGATTTCGCCGCGATCGATACGCAAGCGAGCAAGGAGAACAACATCCACTCAACAAATTCAGGGGAGAACGCTTGGTTTTTAGTGGGTCTCCATTCCTGAAAGGAAAGAGATCATTAATGGTCCCATCTTGTCCGTCTGTGTCACACTTTGGTTGCCCGACGATAACTAAGAAAATATTGGCCTAACCAATGCGAAAATGGACAAGCAGGTAAATATTAACAAGATACAGGCAGAGTTCGTTTTGTGGCGAATTAGCCCCAAAATTGCCATTTTTATCGGGAATTTAGGATTTGAAATTTACTTGGAGGGGGGGGGGGGAAAGGCATGAGTTCCTGAGAGCCTTTTAGAATCTGAACCACAATGCGCGTGAGAGTAATAACCAGGCCCTCGGCGCAGTGTCGTGTTCCCAACGTATGCTGTCAGTTCTCTACTAACCTTCGTGCTTGATGGATCGAACTACGCACAACCCTCCTTACTCCCATCATTTCATGGACACCATGGATAGTATTGGCAAATCTAACTGGGAAAAGAGATTTTTGATGATTGAGGACCGGAAAGAGATAGCATTTCGTTCAAGTAGGTGACAAAATGAGGGTCTCCTTAGATGAAAGGAGGCCCACTGCTGGACTGGGCTTGCCCATCTTGTTTTTTTTTTTTGGGGGGGGGGGATAGAGGATTTGAAGTAGTAACTTTCGAAGTAGAAAATTTCAATGGGGAATGGTGCAAAATACCTCCTTTGATCCTTTGATCTTTGAAGTATTAATTCCACATCATGTCAGAGTCGCCTACAACATGATATACCGCCATAAATACTGGCTCCCCCAGGAAAATTTAAATAAGAAACGATGCAAAATACCTCCTTTGATCTGCCCGTTGGTGGCATAAAAAATTAGTATATGAGAATATAAGCTTGAAATAAATAAACAATATAGGGTCAAAAGAGACCTTTAAAAGGAGTCCTAAATGAACATTCTATGACAAATAGCTAAGGAGTTATTGAAGAAAGTCCGATAGAGGTCAGCCTGACCAGCTAAAAAAGGTCAAAATTTTGCGACCTCGCTACGGACCCACTTTTGGTCAGAAAAAAAAATATATTTTGGATTTCCCGCTTTTGGACCAAACGCTACCTCCTCACCAAATTTCAGCGAAATCGGTGATGGTCGACCAAAATCTCTGGTCGATCTGACGTGGAATGACCCATAGAGAAAGAATCATTTCAAGGGTAAAATCCCTTTAAAAAAGTCCAAATGCCCAGCACCCAAATTGAGGCAAAGTGATGATGTAAAAATAAAGAGAATAGGATATTGAAAATAGGATCGTGATGAGTACAATGACTATGATAGGTGCCCATCGAGATACCTTGGAGACCCATTTCAAACCGACGATGGCGATACCAAGAATGACGACAGCAGTGATGCATCCGATGATCCGCGTGTCGTTGTGCCCACCGTCCAAGATCACCATGTTGTCGAATTCCAGTCTGAGAAGATCCTTGATGGATTCACAGAACCCGATCAAGTGCATGGCACATGCGATGGAGTTCGCGATCGTGAACATGAGTCCGATGGCACCGCCAAACTCCGCTCCAAGAGACCGTGAAATCATGTAGTAGATTCCCCCTACAGAGCAATGATACTGTACTCCAACGAGTTTTGAATACCTAGCGCATTCTTCAATCCATCCAAACAAGGTTATTTTTAAAATGTGGTTGGTCTCCCTTTCGTTGTAATTGGTTCATGTGCCCGTCATAACACGCTTTACACTCGATATTGACGTAGGGTAGATATTCCATTCCTCGCGTGGGGCATAGGACAATCTCAAAAGTTTTGGGGGGCGTGAGGAGAGGGGGAGCCCAATATTCCATTCAAATTCATCCCAAAGTGGTATAATGAGATTCAAATCAAGGTTTTGCATGAGCAATAGCAGAAAAGTAACATTATTGGCGTGGAACTGCGGGCAGTCCATTCAATGGGTTCATTATGTAAAATAAATAATGTAAATGAATACCAGGTATTCGATCGGGAAGTGCCAAAGTTTTTTGGAGATTCCTGTAGAGTGTGTGGATGCGCCTGCCATTTGACAGACGTTGACAGATGTTTATATCTGTCAAATAAGGTTTTCTATTAAGCCCGCCAAATAAGGGGAAAAGGGGATGGGGAGGGGAGTTGTGGTCGCATATGGAAAAGTAAATATTAGAGAATGGGTATAGATAGAGAAATACGTTTAGCACTCACGGGACTCAAGGCAGCATGCCGAAGTTCACAGCTCGGCAAAGTATTGCATTTAATACGGTCTCATCAGAAAGGAAACTCTGTCACCAGAACCCTCTTTGATCATTTTGATCATTTAATACTTTTCACTACATGGGCTACCTGCAAGGCAGGGCCAAGATGAGATCTCTGGAGGACATTTCAACGAGCTAATAGGGTATTTCATCGATGTAGGCTAATTTGGATGAATGTATCGGCTTCATGCATCAGGCTGATGCAAGCATCAAGTTGGTGCATGGTAAGCATCCCAATTACCCTCAATGGATCAAACGGATCAAACGTACGGGGATCAATGGTTTTAACTTGCTGAAATCGCCTCCAGAGATGTCATTGACCCTTCCTTGCAGTTACACTCTCAACGACGGGTTTATTATAGTGAAGCGGCTTGAGAGAAAGAGAAAGGAAACTGACGCCTTTAATAGCGCTGCCATCATCACCAATTCCGAACTTTTCTCGATTTTTCTGCATGTCTTTTGGAGTTTTCTGTTCTGTTTCATCAATAAAAACTTGCTAGGTAACCGTTTTGGGCGATTTTTCTGACCCCGAATCCGCTATTGAAATCGGATTGTTTGGCAAGTTTTTTTTCGTTAATATTCATCTCATACACTTGAAACTCTAATCGATTTCATGTCATGCTAGTACAAGCTTGTGCAGTCATTCCCAGTGTGCTTGCTTGCATTTATTGAACGCTGGAATAAATTTATTGCGGAAGGAGGGGGGGGGGGTGAAGTACTTTGAGGGTGATCATTCATAGATGTAAATGACCCGCATACAAATGTTCACTTGCTGGAAATAAATCCAGTTCTGTAGCTTTGCGACTGGACCACGTATCCTCCGTTAGTGAGGTCAGGACCCCCTTGGTATGTGCGGCACAAAGTAGACTAACCTGGCATTGCTCTACATTGTAGAAGGTACTTTATATAATGAGGATGAAATCACTGTAAAAGATAATGCGCGTGTCCGACATAACGAAATAAAGTGTCCGCGCGGGAGAGTCGTGTGTGTCGAGTCAGTGAGTCGGATAAGAAGTCGGATTGAAGGATAGTGGGGAGAAGGACGGGGGATATTCAGTGAACCCTTGCAGTATCGTTGGAGATTGTGTGTTGTCTGTGTCCCAACCCCTACTTTGGTTCATATTCAGGTATTGTTCACCTAGTATCTGCTACCTAGTGACCATTTAAGGAAATAGATTTTTATATTGACTCTATACCCATATTCTGGTTTTTATTATTATTGGCCTCTTTCCAAGTTGGTTATCACAATAAATACATTATATACTGTACAGTATTTAAGGAGTCCAGAGTCAAATCACCTAAACCTCGAACACGCTGGTAGTCTGATTGTGATAAGTATTAATTCCACATCATGTCAGAGTCGCCTACAACATGATATACCGCCATAAATACTGGCTCCCCCAGGAAAATTTAAATAAGAAACGATGCAAAATACCTCCTTTGATCTGCCCGTTGGTGGCAAAGTATTAATTCCACATCATGTCAGAGTCGCCTACAACATGATATACCGCCATAAATACTGGCTCCCCCAGGAAAATTTAAATAAGAAACGATGCAAAATACCTCCTTTGATCTGCCCGTTGGTGGCGATTGCAGACATGGAGACGCTGGTAATAATGGTGACCAGGTTGGACGCACTGATGAGAAGGAGGCCCTCGCCTACGGAATAATCAAGCTCTAAGAAATTCAATTATCTCCAATGAAAAGGGAGGAGTGGAGGAACTCACCGATGCCGGCTTGACCGACGACCCAGGTAAGTCGTAAGAAGAGCATCACTCCCCAGATGTTCAGCAGGCACGGCATCTGCGAGACGAACATCGCCATCGACATCATCAACAACACGACATCGATGCGAATCCCTACTAATATGAATGAGTTGTAGAGACTCACGAGGACGCCTTCCATCCATCCCATCTTGTGGACTCCCTTCTGGCTAGGTCGGCTGGCTTTCTCTTCATCGGCTGGCTTGTCGTCTGGACTCGTCTAATGGACAAGAGAAGAGCCACATCGATCGGATTGCATTCATCCGTCACGATTCAAGCAGCGACAAGACGAGGATTTGGAGACATACCGTGGGTTTATCGTGGAATGAGGCCCCATGAAGGTCGTCAAGCGTGGGTCTTTGATATCCGGCCTGGATGCTCATCACGTTTCGATAGTGAGTTTCCCGTGGAAACTGGAGGGCTCAGTAGACTGCGTCCCTGAAGTCTATAGCGCACAGTATACATCTTGAAGGATCTGTAGCAGTTATGTATGATCATTGGGTTGCTGTTGTTTAGACTACCCTCCGATCTACCAGTTGTCGACCATTGTAGACTTTGCAGACGTCGATTTAGTCTCTGCGGTCACGCCATGATTTGAGGTCGAAGGTCACGATTTACATGCCTCTCTTCGAAAATTTGTATCTCCCCAACCATTGGTCGCAGAAACGTCAAATTCGTGCCATTCTCATTGGAAGATATCACGCTAAATGGAAAAAATAAAAAAATACATGCATGTAACCGTCGTTATCGAGACGCCATGGCGCCATAACAGAGAAAAATTTCCGTTTTCGGATTCTGATTTTTCGCTCTCATTCCTCGCAGAAATTTTCAATCGACAAAAACATGCTACACTTTTTGGAGGCTATCCTGATCCATCTTTTGGCGGAGTTGCGCATCGTTTCCTCCAACCGTTCGCTCTCAAAGTTCGACAATCCACGCGAAAATTCCACTTTTTTGGAAATCACTCGAGGTCGACGGACATTGCTCGAAAACGAAGCCGAAATTCAAAAATTCCTCTGATAAATCTCTTAAGAAATCTCTCGAGAAGCTTCGTGCGGATTTTCATGGGAATCCGTTCGCTATCCTCGGAGCCTATCGCTTTTTGCTGTGGTCCATTTTAAAATTGAGGCCATTTCTGTCCTACCGAGTCGATTTCCTCGGTTCATCGGTCGCAAATACCGGATTTTTTTCTTCCTATCGCATAGAGATATGTTTCAGGGATCAAATGACACCAAGATTGCTTACTTTCTCCCAGGTGATAGAGAACGCAGGGTTTTAATTCCCGATTTGCATTAAATCTTGAATCCTCTTGCGCAGCTCTTCTTTCTTGGACCTCCCTCCCGTCTCACATCCACTTGTGCGTGCGGGTGATTGTGTGTGTCTGTGTACTAGTGAGTAGCAGGTTAAGCAGGAGTCCGACGCGACTTCAACTGGCGCCTCTTCTACAGGGTGGCCCAAAAAAGGGCACTCTTTTCAACTCGCATTATTGGTGTGATGCTTTCATGAATATTTTTTCTAGTTCCATATTAATGGAAAGAAGAAAGAAACAGGTACAAAATACTTATTTTCAGATTTGAAATATATTAAAGGATGACTTAAGAAAAATTGATTGAATTTCGGTTGCGAAAAATCGGCCTTCTAAAAAAAAAAACCATTTTGTAGCTGTCTTTCTCCTTTCCATTACATGGAACCAGAAAAAGTATCCTTGAAAGCTTGAAACCTAAAATGCGAGTTGGAATGAGTGCCCTTTTTTGGGGCACCCTGTATTGATTTTTTTCTCGTCCCTTGGACGCTTCTCTCTTTTTCTTTTTTCTTTTCTTTTTTTTCTTTTTAATCAAAGGCTCCGCTTTCGATTCCCCCCTCCTGAGATTCCTATTGGCACATAATACTATTGGCGTGTCGCCGCTTTCTCCCCCACCTTGTCTTCTCTCCCTAGAAGGCAATTCTAATTCGGTGTGGATGTGCGGAAAACGGGCGCGGATGAATGTCTCCCGCCACGGTTGCTAATTTTTGAGGCATTAAAATGCAGATGGGAAGCAAAAATTTCACACGTTTGACATGAATGAAACGGGGTCATAACACTTCACTAGGAATCCAAATTTTGCAAAGCAACGTGCAGAGAGCTCAAATGATAAAAAATACGTACAAATTCATCGACAGAAGGGCTTTCAATACTTCTTGCCCTCAATATCTCCCAAAGAAAGGTAGCATATTTCAAGATCTTTTGCATCACCAAGATATGAAAAAAGGACCTTATCCGAATGCGGAATTAGTTCCACCCCTGGGCAGAGATCTTCAGAACGAGGTTAATACATTTTGAGTTCTTCACACAGATCCTTCGAGACGACTATGAAAAATGGCTCTGCCGAATCATGCGCGAATGTGTTTATTATCCTCAGACCAAGAACGATTTGACTGAGGCCATGTCGAAGAATCATGCAGCGATCGACCGCGTTTCTCCTGCATTCCTTCTTCCTGCCAACGACCACGAGGTGCTTTCCTCCGAGACTGTTGACCACCTTACTGGGTGCTAAGTCTACTGTGGGTTTAACGGAAAGATCCACTTAGCCAACGACTTACTACCCTAAACAGGGTCAACACGGACTGTCGTATAACATGTTACGCACTAGGAAGAAAGGACTCTAGACTTGCCCTCCCATGCATGGGAGAAGCAAGACGCTAGCACACCTCTGTCGCGCTATTTTCTTTTAAAACTTTTTTTTCATGCTCGCCGCCTTCTTCCCAATCCATCTCTTTCCAACCCGCCCTCCATTTGAAAGAACTCGGCGTTCACAGATCACACTTGAAAATTTCCACACGCGAGGCATCCAACATCTCTAATGAATAGGGATGGTAACTCACCCGGTTTCATCCCTTTCCTCCCAACCAATAAGTAAAGAATATTGGGAGACCGTCATTCTTCCGGTTTCACTCCCCGACGAAAAATCGGAAAAGAAGTTAGACTTCTTTTTCTCTGGCGGCAATTTCTATTGCATTCTTTCCAGTACGTAAGAGGGTATTGGTCGACGACTACCACTTCCTCCGAAAGCTTTTTTAAAATAGGAGCAGCCGTGGAAACGTACCTGTATTTGTAACACCCCCTCCCTCCTTCCTCCCCCAACCCCTCGTCAGTTGACCTTTGACAAGTAAAGAGTTTCAAGGTCTGACTTTTCGAAATCTTCATTTTTCAGATAATTTTATTATCTTTTGTTTTCGTTACATGCGGTCTTTTCCCTTTATTTTCATTTTCAGAAAAAATATTACTCTCCTATTTTTTGGCGATGAAAACAGCGATCAACCCAAGGCGAAGTCCATTCCTCTCGTGAAGACTTTCTAGCGCTCGGCGAAAAAATGGATTGAGCATGTAGTACCTCATGTACTGAATGTGGAAGGAGTGGTTACAAGCGTTTTCGTTGCAGCCAAAATGGTCGCGGACAGTTCGTCGCGCACAAAACGTCGCATGCACTTTAGGTCGTTGCGCTCTTTCGTCGCAGGCAAAGATAGTCGCACTCTCCTTGTCACGAGGGCAGATCTCTCAAATCTCTAATGATTCCAATGGAGTATGGAGAAGCTAAGAAAATTTCATTGAACATTTCCTTCGAAATTTCAGAACATATTTCCCATATGTGAAACTTGAAGACGCAGATGAAAGGGGGACCAGAACTAAAGAGTCCATTTGGTAAGTTGCTCCTGGAAATGGGGTCGGGGACCAAAAGGGGAGGGGGGGTCACAAGATATGAGAAGGGCAAGGTAGAAAGGGAGGTGGGAAGAAATTCATTTCTCATATGTACGGTCTAGGTCTAACTGTATGAGGTTGAACGTGAATGCTAGTGCCATGCATGTCTTGGCATGTGAGAGGGGGAAGGGGAAGAGGTAGACTGATGTGAAAATGCACTAGAGTTCCGTTGACCTTGTCGTTTGCTGACCAATTTTAGGCACAATAACAGAAATAAATCACACTGCTCGGAAACCGGTTCACCTAGAAAGGCGATTCCTTATAGGCATCATCAGAAATTGTGGGTCAAACCACCACACTTGTGGTGGTTTCCACAGTGTCGTCGTGTTCGACAGTGTGTCGACAGTGGCGACAACGTGAAAGCCTGCCACGTGTATCCCTGGACAGAAGGAAGCAAAGGGAAAAGAAGATTGGACAGGTGAGAGACTGCAAGAAGTGAGGGAAGGAGGAAATGAAACTGCATCGTTTGCTGCACTTTGCAGGTGAACGTGAATGAAGTCCCACCGTTCGATAACCCATAAGCCTTGAAAGACGAGTAAAATATCATCTGAAACATGTGACATTCCGCTACATGATGAAGCAGCTTCAGGTATTATGCGAGGAAGGTGGTAAATATATACAGGGGAAAACGTGACCAATTCCTGCATGATTCTCCGACTTAACATGAGTGAAATCACTATAAATCAGAGAATTAGGAAGTTATTGGCATCTGAGCAGAGCCCTTCACAGTTGTGATGCTCGATTTTCGAGACGATTTTCAAATGCCTCGCAAACACTGTCTATAAGATTTGATCTCCACTTTGCGTGTAGATGCAACTGGACATGAGGCAAAGTGCATTACGCACCTAAAAGGCTACTCAGTGTCGTTTAAACCCTTCCCGTTTGCACTCCGCGTTCCTGTGCTCTAAAAGCGTTATAGGCAATTAAGGCGATTAAGTTTCAAGACGCACCTTCTTAGTCTTAGTTATAAACCCCTGAAGAGACCCATCGTAATTGTGACTTTTGAATCTACTTCCTGTTAACGCCGGTGACCTTTGAGTCTAGAAAAGTGCCTATTGGCTCGACGTTTATAATAATTCCAATGCGAAATTTCGATTTGGGACAGGGGGTGTCAATTTCTGCTATATATGTACCTTTAAGTACATATATACATAAATACGTCCTCGGAAATCTTCCCATGAAGTACCTTTAATTACTTGGGACAACTGATAATATTTCGTCTGCCGATCGTCAATTTTGTCAACTTGCTATCGAAACTAAATGCCTTTTCTGGCATGCGAATGTATAACTATAGAAATAATTTTTTTTTAGGGGACTAATAGGGAAATTGGGACTAGTAGGGAAAGCGTTAACTTGATTTCATTGACTCCAAGGGACTAACATTTGCAAATTGTGCAAGTCCGCAGAACTTTGACGTTCGCCTGGTTAACATCATTTCCCCCCTTTTTTTTTATACTGATCGAAGCCCAGCAGCCAGCACTGATTCATTCAGCGTCGTTATCCGACATTAGCGGACTGTGGAGAATCGAACACACCTTGCCATTGTCATGTCTTTCATTCAGACATCATCGCTGCTTTTCAAACGGCCTTCTTAATTATTAAAATGCTCTTGAAAACATACAACACTTCATATTCCAATAGGGCTTTTTCACTGACGTCACAAGATGACATTTAACAGAGGGGCGGAGCGCACATCTGCCATGCAGGGGGAGTACAGGGGAGTGATTTTCAGTTTGGGTTGATAGGCCTGTGTTATGGGTGTAGCCTGATCAAGTCTGCGTCATGATTACCAGTTTTCCCGCCTATTTTGAGACCCTGAAGGGCACGTCAAAAGACCGTTATCCGGAGAAAAGAAGTACGAAGACTGTGATCCTTACGCCCTGAAACCCTGTGATGGTCTGGTGGTTGATGCCAAGTTCTGGCCTAAAATGCGATGCGTTCCATGTTTCGCAATAGCACCTGCTGGTCATGGCAGAGTTCTTAAAGCAATGTCCTTGACTGCAATGTCATCGTGTCGTGTCGTATCTTCGGAAAGTCATAGCGTTAAAGGGTTGTTTCGAAGAGAAGGCCTATGAAGGAAGAGACTCCACAGAACTGAGTCCACGATTCCACTGGAAATTCGAACTGCAATATTGACTTCTCTCTCCCGTACTTACGCTTTAAGCGTACACGCCATCAAATGCAGGTCTCACCTTCTCACCTAAGGCCTAATGACTCGACCCAATCTAGAATCCTCTGACGAGGACACCTGCTTTGAGCTACCATCCCAATCATGGAATTAGGTCTTGGCCTGTAAGTATACCACACAACCAATTTGTGAAACGGCGTACATCATCATTTCTGCTGGTCCGTCAATTTCAAAGACTCAGGGAACTACCTTTGCAAGTGTGGGTTCTTGGTCAGACCTAGCTAGACACGAGAAATTCACCATAGTTGAGGAAAATATCACTGTCGTTCATGCCAAATGTAGTCTGCCTGTACTCCAGCATGGTGCAGAGGCAGTGTCTCCCGGTATGTGACGCATATGAAAAATCCCTATTGTAGAGGGTATTATCAGTCTCGGTTCCATTCTGGGGAAACAAATACATATATCAAACAAATAAATATCTCATTCCGAAAAGACGGCATCTTCCCCCCTCTGAGATTTTATAGTGAATATAGCTCTTTCTTCTCCCGCTAGTCGGAATAACCTTCTCCGATTACAGGAGTTTCGACGAGGTATAAAATATACTTTAGTTCATATTCAAGAGTCTTGATAGCTGCTTCTGGTCGGAATCACTCGCGTTCTGCTTGGAAAGGTGCTTTGAAACAATAGGCTCGTAGGGTACCCAAACTCGTAAAAAGCTATCGGGCAACAACTTCTACGCCTGGCGAAAGAATCTACAAAGGCATCAGAAAAAATAAGAGGGTGTATCAAAAAGTTAAGGCCGCCAATTTTTTTTATCGTCTTTCTATCGACGACAAAATGATATTAAGAGTAAGTGCAGCCGGTTGTTATTGGTAATAATCTGCATTATTTGTTTAAAATGCCGCGAATGTGGAGGCGCACTACTAATTATAAAATGCTTGCATCACTGAATCACACAATGCACTAAAATCGAACAGTGATCTGTCCTCTTTCTGTGGTCAAAGGGGTTGAGTGCTGCCGAAATATAAAGTATTAATAGAACGAAGGTTCCTCATGGTCATCATGAATTTGAAATGAGTCAGCCGTTTAAAGCCTCCACAGCTGTGAAGAGAGACATCCACGGGACCCCCTTCAAGTCTCAGCTGACTAGAAAGGCTTTGATTACTTCTATGGCTCGTAACGGCAGACGCAATGCAGTGGAGGGCTCTTGATGGAAGAACTAATCACGTGAAGGTATTCCGTACTGGAAGTACAGTTAAAATTTTTCCCATGTTTCCTACAAGACTATCCTTTATTTTGTAATGCAGACAGATGACACTTAAAAACCATGTTCTTGTACTTTCTAGATCTACATATGTCACATGAAGCTCATTCTATTCTTCATTCCGGAAAAAGAAGCCATTAAGTCAACCTAAATATCTCACGGATTTCTCTTGCGGATCTCACATATTTTCTCGCTCAGAGGCAAGCGAAATCGGTTTAAACTTCGCAGCAGCCTTGGAAAATTGTTCGCCCATTTTAATACTTGGTGGAAGTGCAAAGCATTTGCCAGAAAAATTGGTTTCCTGGTTTTATAGCGATATTCTTGCTCCGATGCTGCATCGGAGGCAGGGGACTTCGGATTTAGCTTAGTTGCTGCCTTTGAAAATGTTTCGCCCATTGTGATACTTGGTGGCAGTGAGATGCATTTCCGGGAATTATTCGGTTCTTTTTTTCATAGTAATTTCCTTGCTCCGATGCAGCATCAGAGGCAGGGGACTTTGCATTTAGCTTCGTTGCTTCCTTTGAAAATGTTTCGCCCATTGTGATACTTGGTGCCAGTGCGATGCATTTCCGGGGATTTTTCGTTTCTATGTTTCATAGCAATTTTCTTTCTCCGATGCTGCAACAAGGGCAGGCTACCTCGGTTTTAGCTTCTTCCAACGAATAGAAAATGATTCGCCCATTGTGATACTTGGTGGAAGTGCGAAGCATTTGCCAGAAAAATTGTTTTCCTTGTTTTATGGCGATATTCTTGCTCCGATGCTGCATCGGAGGCAGGGGACTTTGCATTTAGCTTCTTCACACGAAAAGAAAATCTTTCGTCCATTGTGATACTTGGTGGCAGTGCGATGCATTTGCCAGAAAAATTGGTTTCTTTGTTTCATAGCGATATTCTTGCTCCGATGCAGCATCGGAGGCAGGGGAAATCGTATTTAGCTTCGTTGCTCCCTTTGAAAATATTTCGCCCATTGTGATACTTGGTGGAAGTCCGAAGCATTTGCCAGAAAAATTGGTTTCTTTGTTTTATAGCGATATTCTTGCTCCGATGCAGCAACAAGGGCAAGCGACCTCGGTTTTAGCTTCATCGTACGAATAGAAAATGTTTCGCCCATTGTGATTCTTGGTGCCAGTGCGATGCATTTCCGGGGATTTTTCCTTTCTTTGTTTTATGGCAATTATCTTGCTAGGATGCTGCAACAAGGGCAGGCGACCTCTGTATTAGCTTCTTCCAACGAATAGAAAATGTTTCGCCCATTGTGATACTTGGTGGAAGTGCGAAGCATTTCCGGGGATTTTTCGGTTCTTTGTTTCATAGCAATTTTCTTGCTCCGATGTTGCATCGGAGGCCGGGGATTTCGGATTTAGCTTCATCGTACGAATAGAAAATGTTTCGCCCATTGTGATTCTTGGTGCCAGTGCGATGCATTTCCGGGGATTTTTTATTTCTTTGTTTCATAGCAATTTTTTTGCTCCGATGCAGTATCGGAGGCAGGGGACTTTGTATTTAGCTTCTTCACACGAAAAGAAAATCTTTCGTCCATTGTGATATTTGGTGACAGTGTAATGCATTTCCGGGGATTATTCTGTTCTCTTTTTCATTGAAATTTTCTTGCTCCGATGTAGCATCAAAGGGAGGGGACCTCGGTTTTAGCTTCATCGTGCAAATAGAAAATGTTTCGCCCATTATGATACTTGGTGGCAGTGCGATGCATTTCCGGGGATTTTTCGTTTCTATGTTTTATGACAATTTTCTTGCTCCGATGCAGCAACAAGGGCAAGCGACCTCTTTTTTTCCTTCATCGTACGAATAGAAAATGATTAGCCCATTGTGATACTTGGTGGCAGTGCGACGCATTTCCGAGGATTTTTCGGTTCTTTGTTTCATAGCAATTTTCTTACTCCGTTGCTGCATCGGAGGCAGGCTACCTCGGATTTAGGTTTTTCCGGTGAATAGAAAATGTTTCGCCCATTGTGATACTTGGTGGAAGTGCGAAGCATTTGCCAGAAAAATTGGTTTCTTTGTTTTATAGCGATATTCTTTCTCCGATGCTGCATCGGAAGCAGGGGATTTCGATTTTAGCTTCATCGTGCGAATAGAAAATGTTTCGCCCATTGTGATTCTTGGTGCCAGTGCGATGCATTTCCGGGTATTTTTCCTTTCTTTGTTTTATAGCAGTTTTCTTGCTCCGATGCTGCAACAAGGCCAGTCGACCTCGGTTTTAGCTTCTTCAAACGAATAGAAAATGTTTCGCCCATTGTGATACTTGGTGCCAGTGCGAAGAATTTGCCAGAAAAATTGGTTTCTTTGTTTTATAGCGATATTCTTGCTCCGATGCTGCATCGGAGGCAGGGGAAATCGTATTTAGCTTCGTTGCT
>CAJPEV010001602.1:0-23406 GCA_905338385.1 Darwinula stevensoni
CTTTCGGATTCCTCGACACGTAGATCATCTGGAAATAAGACCGAGAATTATCTACAAAATTGAAGATGAAGAATTGTTACTTAAATCACAAACTCAACTCAAGAACTTGGAGAAAATTATTCAAGTTTATTTTCTCATATTGACCATCTATTGTCAAATGAATACATAGATGGAGGAAATGCTTCAAAGTTTGGCTGAAAATAAAATTAAAGTCCTAATTAATAGTAGTCATAGCATTGTCGACATTGCGTAATTCCCGTTTAAAAAAGTATAACAACGACTACACGATCTACATGCCTTATTTTTTCTGGCTTCAGGAGGTAGAAGTGAAATTGGCAAATGTGTCTTGATAACTCTGGGAGAAGGTAAGCTTTCCAGGTGAGGAACCATGTTCCCGGGTTTCTGGAAGTACTTGTCTGCCTCCTCGATGGTGTCAAATGGAATGGCTAGCTGCGACAGATCTGGAAGTCCATCTGGAGGCACGAGGCAGTCCCACCTGTAAATCAATGCAAATCCAAAAGTGAAAAAATATATATGAATTTAGGGGGTGGGATGGTCTACAGACCCTTCTACGACCATGCGACAGATCTGGAAGTCCATCTGGAGGCACGAGGCAGTCCCACCTGTAAATCAATGCAAATCCAAAAGTGAAAAATATATATATGAATTTAGGGGGTGGGATGGTCTACAGACCCTTCTACGACCTTGCATTGACAGGCTATGACAAGCTTCGTCAAGAGATCAATCACATCACCTTCGCTTCAACTGGAGGACTTGAAGCTACTGTAGTGGAATTCCTGCAAACATATCAATAGATTGCAGAAATAACTTACTCGTAGAATGGAGTTCGGAACCAGAGGGGCAACTTGCGTGCATCTTCTATCTCATCAATGTTGACTATACACCAGGTCAATTCTTGAGTCCATGTTGTTCCTGTTTATTAAGACATGCTCTCATAATGAAATCCCACTAGGTTATAAATTATGAAGTCATTGGACTGTCTTACATTACCCTAATCATTGATGGATGGGGAGAAGATGTGACTAAGGTCAGAGAAAAAAGAACATACTGATGTTAGTCTGCTCAACTTGAACTTCCCGCATGAAACATTTCTATCATTTAAATTTAGCGTCCATGTTATGCTGCGAAACATTGACCATGAGATAAAAAAGGCTAGTACTTGAAAACAACCTGTCAGATTCACATTTCGATATGAAATGTTTTCGTTTCCTATTTCTGATAAACATGATGAGACGATTCCAGATTTTTTCCACTTTGAATGAAAAGTGCCTTTGTCCTTTTAATGCTGGCCCCTTTGTCAAAACATCAATTGGCGGCTGAACTCATGGCGTCAAAGTGCATACGATGCGGATTTTTTTATTATTGGAATGGGATTTTTTGCTAAATACGATGGTTTTGAAGTGTTCTTGAGACCATGGGCGTGGTCAGACTGGCGACGCTATTGGAAGACGAAGGCTATCCTGAAATTCATCTGAGGTTGATTTCACGCTAATGCCAAATATTTTGAAGCAGACAGCTAAGGTTCCTTTGTTACTCATATACGTCCTGATCAGTTGACGATCGATTTTCAATCACTTAAAGACATTTAGCGAAGTCCTCGTGTTGTCGTTTGACCAGAAAGTTACATTTAATATAAATAATTTTATTATAAGTTGTTATTGGAAAGCAGTTTGTAAAGTAACTTAAAGACTGCAACTGAAATTCATGGTTATTCCCCCATCAACGAGCAGGAGTAATCCTCAAAATTCACTTGAAATGGTATATCATCACTCATTCATCACGAACAGAAAATAATATAATTTCATTTCTAAAAATTCATAAGCAGCATACGTAATATGTTTGGAGAATATTTCTATGTGCTGGCACCTTCCACACCAGAAACTCCTTAAAAGAAACACATGTTGATTTTTGCGACTAACCTGATCGGGGAAACGTGACTATCCAGATGTCATCCTCTCGAGGTTTGAATGTGTTGGTCTTCTGGAATTCCGAATAGAATGAAGGCATGATGTAGCCATCCGGTATGGATTTTATGAATTTCCGGAACCAAAGATGTTGACTTTCCATTTTTCTGACGATTGGTTCATTCTGGTCGAGGGCTTCAAACGGAACAGTAGGCATGTTTCTTGCGCCACCCTTGTCTGTGAATGACATGCAAATCCTTGGGATTCGTAATTGTCTTTTAGAGTTCTCTATGAAGTGTAAAAAAAATCGCTTGAAGCTACAATTGAACCCCTTCAGCACTATAATTCATATAAGAAAGTGACAATTGACGAGGTCTGCACATGTATTCGCACATATTTTTCCGATCATTATAATTATATTCCTTGATTTGGACATTCCTCGGGAAAAAGGGTTCGATTCAAACAAGCACACTTAACACATTCACAATTCCAACTTTGGATAGATGAGGTTCGCAAGTCCGCATGACGCACAAAATGCGTGTAGTTGCAGCGAGAAACTGTCACATGCCACTATCTTGCTTTGCGTCCGATCACTGTCGACATACTTTAGTTAGACTGGAATAGACATCATCTGTACAAAGAAAGCGATCACGCTCCTCTACCCTACGTTCATGGATTCAAAAGACTACGTCGCATGTGCTTTTTGGGGTATTGGCCTCTCGCACTCGAGAAGCTGAGTGATGAGGGCGTCCTCGATTCGTTCCAAGGACGCCGCTGGCTCTGCGTCGTCCTTCTCGCCGAGGTGGCATTTCAAGTCATTCACACCGATGACGAAATGGATATATTTATGCAGATGCAATGCTGCGATGGGGAATCAATTCCATTTAATCGCTGCGTGTGGTTTTTTTTTGTGGTTTTCACATTCGTGAAAAAATTTCCCGTTTTGTGATTGCCTTACTGGGAAGGCCTTCGCCCTTCTGAACGGATGGCAAAGCCAGTTTAGATAAATGAATGCACGAAAAAGAAGTGGAATTACCCCAACCTTTCTTGAGACATGTTTTCATCCCCTAGCCGTTTACGAACGAAATTTCCCTTCAGCTTTCAAAGTTCAATTTCGAGATTTCCTTTCAAACTACGTTTCGTCTTTTAATCACTCCCGCGTGACTTTCCCCTAAGCTCCCTGTGAAAAAGAGTTAAATGTTCGGATCCCATCATTTTCCTTGCTTCCCAGGAAGCCTTTACCTGTTCCCGGCCGTGATACGCTTGCAGCCAACCATTCGTGCTCTGGAATTTAATTTCTGAGAAGCACACGGCACAGATGCACTTTTGTTCAACAGCCCTCTTGTTGATACCCTTAGTTTC
Source organism: Darwinula stevensoni (assembly GCA_905338385.1). NCBI lineage: Eukaryota > Metazoa > Arthropoda > Ostracoda > Podocopida > Darwinulidae > Darwinula > Darwinula stevensoni. Next base: position 3,288 of record CAJPEV010001602.1, read on the forward strand.
TAAAGAGCAAGGTTTATTGCTTTTACTCAAGCAGGTTGGCTCGTTGCTGCGAACTGCAACCATGCTATTAATCCTTCCCTTAGTGCTAAATACAAGGATATTTCAGGCTTTTGCTATCGCTGCAAAGAAAAGAAAGGTTCAAATCCCTGTTGGGTTAGGGAACATATTTTAGGTTCACTCCTTAATTCCATTATAAACTATAAAATAATTAGAAGTGAATATAGAGGACGTCTTTTCGGGCAGTACACAACGTTGGGACCACGTTGGCACCGAGTGGACGGGTATGGTAGTGGGCTGCCTATGTAGCCCTAACTTCGTTGCTAGGGCGACAGCTAACGTTTACCCTATCTGTGGGCGTGTCATCTATCGCGGTTATTCGAACAAACACGGTTCTCATAAATGCAACGAGATCACACATAAATATCGAATATTTCAGTAGTGTCAGAGAGTGACTCGCTTCAAGTCCTCCGGTACTTTTAACATAGTACGTGATCTTTTTCCACTGACGAAGTTGGGATGACACTGGAATTCCTCAATGCATTCCTTTAAACGTATTAAAAACCTGGAAGGACTCCTCGAAATTGCAAACGAAGGGTGGTTCAACTAGGGTTCTCACTCCCTGTGACGATGGCAATCTGGATGTCGATCCCCCGATCGGGGAGGCAACGTCTGGCTCTTCTTCGGAGGATGCACAGGATGACCTCAAGTCAAGCATAATATGAGTAGTAACTGAATTTTTTTGTTGCAGGTAATTTACCGCTAAAATATCGCTTTAAAAGGATGTACGAGTGGAGGTAATCCTATTGTGTGATAGGGAAAACCAATGGATGAATCAAATGGATTTTTTCTCTAGGGGTTACTTTAAAGCTAAAGTGTCGGAAGTTCAGATACCAAACGTGCACACCTTAAAGAGTGTTGTGTTGTGAATGTGGCGTATCTGTGAATATGGATGAAGCTACGCTTCTCCGTGTGCAGGTTAATTTGTTAAAGCGTTTTCGCAAGTGAGTGGAATTGAAGGAAAACATTTTGAACAAATCATGTAATATGCCTATGATGCTCGACTTTATGGCCACCCCGTAGATTCAACTGTTAAATTTCAACGGAAGGATTCTACACAACAAGCGCTTCGAGAGCGGAAAACGATGAGATGCGTGAAGCACAATTAGGGTTACCTAGCTAGGACACGCTTTTCCCTTACGGAGTTTTCCTCCGTTAGCTCTCTCCATCGGGAGCGACCTCGGGTGGGTCGGTACGGTTCTCAGTGAGCCGCGGCTCCAGGGACCGTCGGAAGCACAAGAGAACTTCCAGACCCCTTTTAAGCGCCTGAGAGTCATGCCATGCATCAGCGTTCAACGTGAGCTCAACATGGGAATGAATCGTCCCGTAGCATGAGGTTGTGTCATGAACGTGCAGGTGGTCATGTTGAGGTGTGACGTTCCACACAAAAACTTTATGACAGTAGTAAGCATGGTCCATGGATTCAAGTCCGTAACTAAAGTGTTTTGATTTATACAATGTTTTTTTTTTGGATACAACTTTTCGAATCACCCTGTGCAATAATTCAGCAACTCTGGAAATGGTCTTGGCGTGTATGTGCTCCCACTTCTCCGGTGTTGAATCATTTATTTTCATGATGGTTTGACCCACGAATAAGACAATGCTTTTCACTTACGTGCAATTGAAAGCTATGCATGCATCGGCTTTGATTGGGAAAGACAACTTTAAATTCGATGAAAAACAGATTCAACTAATTTACGCGTAAATTACCCGCGACGGGTAAACTGATTTTTCCTCTGAATATATAAAATCCTGTTTCGAAATATCTTGAGAGAAACGTTGTCTTCCCACTGAGTTCATGCAAATATATATTATGACGCATATAAGAAAGAAATCGAATAGAGAAGCTGCTTTAAAGCCAGATTCTCTCTTGTCCACATTCACCACGGAATTGACTGCAAAGAAGATCATTTCTGCGTATCGTACAATTCCATTTCCTGGAAGTAATCCTGAATGTACTTGTCGATCTTCTCTATTTGTTCCTCGGTGAGCTCATTCCGCCAGCCGCCAACTTGACCGTCACGTATGAAAGGTTTAGTCGAATCTTCACCAAGCAGGTTTTTCCACCTGTAGTTATCTCCAGTCACGGGCGCCTTTTCCCTCATTCGTTCGATCGAAGCTTCTTCCTTCACGGCCTTCACCTGTTCCTGTGTGAGATCCTTCCCGAGGAACCGGGCTATCTTCTCGATCGCTTCGCCCACATTCTGTCGGTTAGGATGCGTAGCAATTACAAATACTCCAGCTTTTTCAAATGTTTAACTTTATAAAAGTAAGAGACGCTTAGTCATCGATGTATGGAGTCTTATATCATCTGTGATCCCTACTGACAACAACGGAGAGGCATATAGCGCAGAAATTTGCGATTATTCAAGGAAGAGGAAAGCACGCTCAACTTTTTCTTTAAAATGTCAACTTCATGAAAGTGAGAGACACTTAGTCGTGAGGTAGCGAGTCTTTAATTAACTGTGATCTCTAAAGTCGATAACGTAAAGGCATATAGCCCATAAATTCGTGATTCTTCAGAGAGGGAGAAGCAAGCTGGTTTCCTCGGACATACCTTTTTCAAGGATTCGAAAGTGAGGAAGCAGACATTCGGCTCGTTCCTCATTTCCCAGTGTTCTCGAACATGTTTCCAATGAGGACTCCACATGCCTGTGGGACGGAGATGGTGTTAATTCCTGATCGTAGACTGCGTGAAAAAAAATACTAAAATATAAAAGGCAACCTTTGCGAGAAGCTATGTAGGGAGCTCATGACAATCCCAATACTGTGCAAATGGTACAATGGACTCGAGCAAAGAAAATATAAAATTAGGTAGAATCGATCTTTTAAAGCAATAATCCGCTTTTTCCCACGTGTTTAATTAAGAAATTATTTGCGAGATGAACTCACCTGAAGCAAAATCAGGTATCTCCAAGTTTTCTATCATTAGGATTTTCAGGTGTTTGAAAATATTTCAAAGTACCACGACCCGAATGAGAACAGATGACAGTGCGAAGCTGATCCCATGTCGCGAGGGAGGGCTTCCTTTCGAAGGGCTATGAAGGGCCTCTCACCGATTCCTTGGAGGTGTTGTTCGATGAAGTCATTGATCGTTCCCACGAAATTCTCGAAACTGCAACTCAGATGGTAGTACGATACCCATGAGTCTTTCGGATTCCTTGCCACGTAGATTATCTAGAAATGCGAGAGAAAAATTGTCGTGTCTACAAACCAGAAGGTGATGAATTGAAATTCAAATCACAACCTGAACTGGAGAACTTGGAAAAAATTACTCCAATTTCCCTTCTCATATTTATCATCTACAGTATTCTTATGGAATTCACGGGATCATGGTCATGCTTCAAAGTTTTGCTTAAAAAATAGCTCAAGTCGCAATTGACAGTTGTCATACCGCTCTCGACATTGTTTAATCCTCGTTTGGAAAAGTTTTGCAACGACTACACGGTCCACATGCCTTATTTTTTCTGACTTCCGGTGGAAGAAGTGAAACTGGTAAATGCGTCTTGATGACCCTGGGAGAAGGTAAGCTTTCGAGGTGAGGAACCATGTTCCCGGGTTTCTGGAAGTGCTTGTCTGCCTCCTCGATGGTGTCAAATGGAGTGACCAGCTTCGACAGATCTGGAAGTCCATCTGGAGGTACCATGCAGTCCCACCTGCATGTCGATGCAAAACCAAGCGTGAGAGAACAAATTTTGAGTTCAGCTGTGGAGGATACGTTGCAGACCCTATTATGATCTTGTCGAAAAGTTTCGTCATGAGATCAGCCACATTGCCTACATTTGAACAGGAAGACTTGCAGTTGCATTGGTTGATTTTCTAATTAAATATATTTTTAACTTTGGAAAAACGACTTACTCGTAGAACGGAGTTCGGAACCAGAGGGGCAACTTGCGACGTAGAAGATAGGATAGTTACAACTGCTATGTGGTCCAGTTAAGAACTCAGGTACAACAGGGACAAATTCTGCTCGAAAGAAATTTATTACTTTATTTCATTATTTTATTTTATTTGTTTATTTATTTGTCACATTTAAATATTAGAATGTAACCGGACTGCCTTGTATTGTTGGAATCCTTGACCGATTGAAAAAAATGGGAAACTCCAGTCATAGAAACGTCCCTTGATCTTTTACATGTTCCAATTGGTACATATTAATAATTCAATGAGCACAAAGTACTGCATGCGAGTCTGCAATTTCGATTTCTATTGTAACTGTCCAATTAGGGCATATTCTCAAGAGAACCAGCTATTTTCCAAGTGGAAATTCTCCCTCATGTTTCTGAAGACACATACAAAAGTAATTAATTCTTTTTTATTAAACTTCCTAATCGCTTTAGAGCAGGATGGAGGGCCCAGGGGCCTGAAAGTAAAGGTTCAAAAAGGAGCAAAGTAGAAGTTCAAATTTAAGACTCTTTATTGAGCTACTGGTTTTTGCTTAGCGACTTTTTTATATCATACCACGAACCTGATCGGGGAAACGTGACGATCCAGATGTCGTCCTCTCGTGGTGTGAACGTGTTGGTCTTCTGGAATTCTCTGTAATATACAGGCAAGACGTAGCCATCCGTTATGGATTTAATGAATTTTTGGTACCAAAGCTGCTGACTTTCCATTTTTCTGACGATTGGGTCATTCTCGTCAAGAGGTTCAAAGGGAATGCTTGCCATGTTTCCTTCACTAAAGCAATAATCTGGAATTTGCAAACCATAACATAATGATAACATACGCCAACATCTCCAAGGAGTATTTTGCGGTATGTTAGCTCCTCATCGGATTCATAGATCTCAGAAATCGGTGATATGATGGAGTCTGCACACAGATCACACTCCTCCGTTGGTTTTCGCCGATTTCCGCATCGTTTTCACCAGTGTTATGGACTTTAGTTTTCAAAAGCAACCAGTTACGTTTCAGAGTTACACTCTGTAACATGTAACTCGTCGCAGGTACCGGTCACTTTCTGCGAAAAATATTCTTTACTCTCTCGATAAAAAAAAAAAGTTATTGTATTCTGCTGCAGGGACACGCATCCCTTTCAGTTGCACCGAGATAGTCTGACAGCAATTAAGTGGACACGAACTTGGCGTGAGATGGGAGAAAATCCAAAGCCCGTCTCTGAAATAATTTAATCCGAACTCAATCCGAATTCAATTTCGAACACGTGGCACGTGTTCGGATAACGGGATTGCGAATAGCTTCCGATAACGAGTTATGCAATCGTAACTTGTTCACCGAAATGGCTAAATTCTTGGAAATAATAACTCACATTTACTCATTAAAGAGAAAGGTAACGAATTTAAAGTAATGCATATTATTTAATGGCGTTGCTCCGTATCACTGGTCGTGGATTTTCACATGCCGAAGAAATGACATTTGGTTCCACAGAAACACGGCAACTAAAGACCAAAGTCGTTCTGATGAAGTGATTTAAAACTACGTCAAAATGCAGACAGATGAAGTTAGCGGGTTCACAATGATGAACAAGGACGAAGTTCCATTTAAAAAAATTTTTGAAATGCTTTTCTAGTTTCATAAGGCAGCAACGACAGCTGACCGCACCGCAAATGCCACACGAAAATAGCATAGAAGCCGCGAGAAAAGTGAAAAGGTCACTTGTCACACTCACACCAGAATCGCCTATGCCACTGCGTGATCTGGATTCCTTGAAGACAAGATACTCAGACACATCCACGTGCTACTGCGGTAAGATGAAATGCTAGCTCGTGAAGCATGCTCCGGACGAGGATGGGGCTTGTCGGCTCATTGCTCTATGCTTGCACCGGAGTTACCTTAGGTTCCTGCGGTGGCAGAGACTCTCGTTTCTCTTTCCATTCCAGCTCAGTCATTCCCCTCCGGCCATTCACCCTGCGAATAGGGACGGCAAAGAAACCCACATCAGACATGGATGGCATAAACATATGCAACCCTGCGATGGATTCGCGATGCAACTCCTGCGTGTGAAAATCCTACTTGGGAACATCCAGGACAAAATAATGTGGCCATCTTGCTACAGCCCTATTAATTCCGTGTTAGTGTGCCGCGATTATTTCCCCCTCATTCCCCATGAAAGCTAGAGGCGAAGTCAGCTCAATTCAATCGATCCCTACATGAAAATCGGTCAGACATGCTCAATCCTCCACAGAAAAAGAATTTTGTGCCACAGCCGGTTGCACGCGAAATGCCACTTCACCCTTCGGTTTCGATTTTTCGCTTCCGTTTTTTTTTCCACGCCTTATTCTTCGACACTCTGTGGAAAGCAGCAATATTCCAAACCTATTTGATCCTGACCTGTTTGGGAAAAGCTGCCCCTCGGCCTGAGATGCACGAAGGTGAGCCTTCCGCCTCGAAGGGAGGGAAGAGACTATTTATCTCTTCCCCTTACTTTTCTGCCTTTTCCTTTTTTCTAGAATGCATGTCTGACAAAATCCTCCAGATGAAAAATGAATGTCTGCAATTTGTGCCGGCCTGCAATCCATGCTCCTCTATCGTCCTGCCATTGCCAACCACGACATCAATTAGGCATTGAAGCATTGGCTCAAATGTTGACGAGCTTTTTTATTCATTTTTCTATGAAGCCCCATAATAAATGGATAAATATCCCCTTGTCTTGTTTTTACTTGTAGCACTTTGCGTCGTATTTAGCCTTGTGTAGCACTGGTACTTCTTGCCTTGCCTTATACCTTACTATTATGTCTCACCTCGTTTTCAGTCGGAACAGGAACTTTGGGGAGTTTAATTTTCCTTCCTGGTTGACATTTCACTAATGCCCACAGCTCTCAAAATTTATTGCGTTGATTGTTGCGGCTGTATGGACAACATTGCCGATTGCCCGGAATAAGGGAACAGGAACTTTGGGGAGTTTAATTTTCCTTCCTGGTTGACATTTCACTAATGCCCACAGCTCTCAAAATTTATTGCGTTGATTGTTGCGGCTGTATGGACAACATTGCCGATTGCCCGGAATGTCGCCATCACATCCGAAATCCAATATATCGGTAGTTTTGGACTACTTAGGTATCTCTCATGGTAATCATACTAGTTTGTCGTAAAGTGTTACCTGTTTTTGCGTAAATTTTCACAAACTCCACTCGATTTTTCTGCTTTATACAAGATTGTTGCATTATTTCACAACAGTCAGTGAAAAATTACTTCCAAATGTCGTCTGTCGATTTATGGCGAAATTGTGCTAACTCAGGCATGGATGCCACCAAAACGCACAAAATGCAACGGAAATAACACATTATCACAAAAGTTGCCAAACTTGTTTCAAGTTGTTCATTTCCAGCCAATTTCAGTAGACTCGGCGGGAGCTCTCTTCCCCCTTTACTTCAACTTAACGTACGGCTTAACTACTTTTTCTCCATGCCTTTGCACGATTGTAGTTCGTCAGTGTGACTCTTAATGTAAGGAGGTTTTCAGGATACAAAGGAGTGAAAACGGGGTGGGACATATAAAGGGAAGGATGCCCTGGATGAAAGAGATGGTTCATCGCAAACCTAGACAAGACAAGCGCGCAACAGGACAAAAAAAAATTCGTACCTTACTAATCCAAAACGTCACGACTTTGGATATACGTGGAGTGATCGAAAAGTTCTAGGCCTTATATACAGAAGAAAGTCTCTCCCTCAAAATTCCTTCGCTGTTTCTCAACACGGTCTCCTTTGAGTTCGATGCACTCAGTCAAGCGATATTAGAGTGCATTGATTCCTTACTGGAAAAATTATTCGTCATCTAAGCATCGGTTGACTGCTATCGTTAGCTCCTGATCACCTGCAAATCTCCTTCCATGGAATGAATCCTTCGGATTCAGAAACAGATGGTAGTCGGATGGGGCCAAGTCCGGAGAACAGGGTGGATGAGGGACCAATTCGAATCCGTATTTGAGCTGCAGCCATTGCAACAGCAGTATGGGCAGGGGCCATCGTCCCGCTGCAAAAGGACGCCAGGACGTAACTTGCCCCGGCGCTTCTCCTCGATCCAATCCCTCAATCTCCTCAGCAGATCAGCGTGATACACTCTCGTGACGATCCTTCCATGCTCCAGGTATTCAAGCATGAGCCTACCTTCAGCATCCCAGAAAATGGTAGTCGTGACATTCCTTGCTGAGGGGACTGCACGGAACTTCCAGTGCGGCGAAGAATCGTGATGGCGCCACTCTGTTCCGCTGTTTCGTTTCGGGATCATAATGGTGAATCCATGTCCCATCCCGGGATACAGATCTGAACAGAAATTCACTGGGATTCTGCTGAAAATTCCCCAAGAGCTCTCTCGAAGCTGTCCCTCGAAAACGCTTCTGACCCACTGTCAACATTATTGGTAACAATCATGTGCACACCTTCAAGGTGTGCGCATGATGCAATGAACTAATTTTCGTCGTTTAAGACTACTAAACTGATCTTTCCTATGGTTATATTATTTCCTGTTTTGAAATATATCTTCAGAGAAACGTTGTCTTCCCACAGAGTTCATGCAAATATTGATATATTATGAGCACAGCTAAAATGACACGTATAAGAAAGAAATTGAAAAGAGAAGCTCTCTTGAAGCCAGATTCTCTCTTGTCCACATTCACCACGGAATTGAATGTAAATAAGGTTCTATGAGATCATTTCTGCGTATCGTATAGTCCCATTTCCTCGAAGTAATCCTGAATGTACTTGTCGATCTTCTCTATTTGTTCCTCGGTGAGCTCATTCCGCCAGCCGCCAACTTGACCGTCACGTACGAAAGGTTTAGTCGAATCTTCACCAAGCAGGTTTTTCCACCTGTAGTTATCTCCAGTCACGGGCGCCTTTTCCCTCATTCGCTCGATCGAAGCTTCTTCCTTCACGGCCTTCAGCTGTTCCTGTGTGAGGTCCTTCCCGAGGAACCGGGCTATCTTCTCGATCGCCTCGTCCACATTCTGTCGGTTAGGATCCGTAGCACTTAGCTCCCGGAGAGGGAGAAGCAAATTGGTTTCCTCGGACATACCTTTTTCAAGGATTCGAAAGTGAGGAAGCAGACATTCGGCTCGTTCCTCATTTTCCAGTGTTCTCGGACATGTTTCCAATGAGGACTCCACATGCCTGTGGGACGGAGATGGCGTTAATTCTGATATAACTGCACAAAAAGAAACTAATATGTGACTAAAATTTAGAAGGCAACCTCTAAGAGAAGTGATGTAGGTACAATGGACTTCAACGAAGAAAATATAGGATAAGATAGAAATTATCTTTTAAATCAATTATCCGCTTCTCTCAAATTTTTAATTGATAAATTATTTGCGATACAAACTCACCTGGAACAAAATGAGATAGCTCCTGATACTATTATTAGGATTTGCAGAACCATGAAAATATTGTAATATACCCTAACTCGAAAGAGGACAGATATCCCTGTGAAGCTGACATCGAGGAGGAAGGTTTTTTTTCTGAAGGGCTATGAAGGCAATGGAAAACTTCAAACCTATTCCTTTGATGTGTTGCTCGATGAAATCATCCATTGTTCCAACGAAATTCTCGAAACTGCGATTCAGATGGTAGAAGGATACCCATGAGTCTTTCGGATTCCTTGCCACGTAGATTATCTAGAAATGCGAGAGAAACTTGTCATGTCTACAAGCCAGAAGGCGACAAATAGAAATTCAAATCACAACCTTAACTCAAGAACTTGGAGAGTATTACTTCCATTTATTTTACCATAATCAACACCTGTGCTCGAGGAATTCATGGGATCACGGACAGGCTTCAAAGTTAACGAAAATTTTTTCCAGAATTCAGCACTAACTGTCAACAGTATGGTGACAGCTACAACGAATTAGGAGCAAAATGCTAAATATTGACTAAGCTTATCGGTTGTATCTGTGTTATGTCATCATGGGGTTCAGCATTCTAAATATTTACACAAATACACCTGTATATTAACTTTATGCTCATCTTATTTATTGACAACCTCAATTAGACGAGCAAAGAACATTATTTTAAGTAAAAAAAAAATGTATACTATTTAAGAATTTGAGTTTTGCACAGTGTGAGTACATCCTGATAAAGATATTGATAAAGAGAGTTTAACTTAAAAGAGGGAATCCAAGCAATTTCTTCGCAATGACATTTCGCTGCACCTACAGGAAAAAGTTTCATGTTCAACAGTGAGCATTGACGATATTGCGTTTGAAATAATGCTAATTCCGGCGGACACTATGTACGTAGACTTGCTCTCACCCAACAGGGAGACCTCTCGATACCTTTTTTCACAATCAGAAAGAGGAAGAGCTCTTAGGGGTGTCGTATATCATACAAACCTATCGTAAAACGTATTTACTGACTTGGCCGTTAAAGTGCGATGCACTATGAACTTGAAGAACACTTCTGGTATGAATCCTTTTCAGGTACCTGTACTCGGTCCCTCTCGAACGCGCCGACATGTTGTCCATCGTCATGTCTTAATTGTAGCACTTCTAAGTAGCTTCAATACAAAAGAATCCCCAAGTAAGGCATGGAAATTACCGGACCTCGTCTAACTTTCACATTTCACACTTTCAATTACAGAGGCTCACAGATAACCCTAGATGGAAAAGACGTTCAGGTCTCTGTTTCTTTCTTACATCAGGTTTTCGGCCCCATCACTTGTGAAGCCTAAAAGGTGAAAGATTGGTAGGGTTACAGCATTTTTCAATTCTATCCGTGTAAGCTTCTAGTTTTAACCTTCTCAGCTTTGGAAGGAATGCCCACGCTTGCATTTGACTAGTACAACTATTCAACTTCCGCTAATGTGTTCCACTGCTTAAACAAATTCAAACTTTCTCAAACTTACAACTTCTAAAATGCTAATCATTCTACCCAAAGGCTTCAAGTGAAAAAGAGAAGCGTTCCAAAACAAAACGTTGGAACTAATATCATTTAGGTTCATCCTCCACATGATTGGAGATTACGACGCTTTAAAAATAAAACGTTTTATGCATTCAGTAGGAACACCTAAAAACGTGTCGGCTGCTGAAAAGTTTTGCTACGGCTACGCATTACATGCCTTATTCTTCCAGGCTTCAGGAGGCAGTAGTGAAACTGGCAAATGCGTCTTGATAACTCTGGGAGAAGGTAAGCTTTCGAGGTGAGGAACCATGTTCCCGGGTTTCTGGAAGTGCCTGTCTGCTTCCTCGATGGTGTCAAATGGAATAACCAGTTTCGACAGATCTGGAAGTCCATCTGGAGGTACCATGCAGTCCCACCTGTATATCGATGCAAAACCAAGCGTGAGAGAATAAAACTGAATCCAGGATGTTTAGCAGACATTTTAACGACCTTACGTTAACAGGTTATGACAGGTTTCGTCATGAGATCAGTCACAATCACCTATGTTTGAACGGGAAGACTTGCAGCGACAGGGGTGGAATTTTTTGCAAATATATCTATAGCTTGCTGAAAATTGCTTACTCGTAGAATGGAGTTCGGAACCAGAGGGGCAACTTGCGCGCATCCTCTATCTTATCAATGTTGACGATACACCAAGTCAATTCTTGAGTCCATGTTGTGCCTGTTTATTGAGGAAGGAAATTACGCCACTTTCGTAAAGTGCATATACAAGATCATGATGAGTGATTGGGGTGAGTCCTTCGTCAAGAAACGGAATGAAAGGAGGAAGAGAGAAGGGATGGGGTAGAAAAAGTTGATATGTCTCATCACCTATTTTTGCTTTTAATCAGAACAATTAAAATTCCTCATCCCATGTGAGTTTGCAATGGAGCATTTTTCATTATTGATTAATCGATTCATTGAAATGCAATTTTTCGATTAATTTCGTTAATCACTTGCCAGCCCCAGTAAAGCCCCAAATATATTCACTTGTAAGTACTATACCAATAATGCCAACCTATTTTACCGAAATCCCGACTCAGAAATAAGCTTACTCAAACTTACTCATACACAAAAGAACCGGCACGAAATATATGCGTATCCAAGCAGGGCTCGACCATGAAAGTGCAAGGCTAGCTAGGTAAGGCAAGGCAAGCTAGATAAGGGGCAGAGAGGCCAGACATACGACCTTGGGCTATCCTACATAGTACTTTCAAGCAAGAGCAAGTCTTCACGCGCACTCTTCAGCCTCAGGCTATATTCACCCTCCCTGTCCTTGTTAATAAACTGATCTATTATATTGTCTTAAATAATTTATACTGATCCGCTTTATATTTTGCTCACGTCGGTATAAATGCCTTAAATGAGGGGGAAGAGGAGGATGACCAAAACGGTTTACACAGCGACAGGCAGTCGGCCTCGTTTTCGACCTTGGTTCCCTCTCCTGGATAAAAAAAAAAANAATTCAAATCACAACCTTAACTCAAGAACTTGGAGAGTATTACTTCCATTTATTTTACCATAGTCAACACCTGTGCTCGAGGAATTCATGGGATCACGGGCAAGCTTCAAAGTTTTGCTTTTAAAAAAGGTCTTAAGTCGTGATTGACAGTTGTCATACCACTGTCGATGTTGCTTAATCCTCGTTTTACGATTTATAACTGATTCGAATAGCCAACATAGACACAATACAGTAGTACCCCATCAGCATTCTAAATATTTACACAAATATATTAACTTCATGCTTATCTTATTTGTTGACAACCTCAATTAGACGAGCAAAGAAGATTATTTTAAGTTTAAAAAAAAATGTATACTATTTAAGAATTTGAGTTTTGCACAGTGTGAGTACATCCTGATAAAGATATTGATAAAGAGAGTTTAACTTAAAAGAGGGAATCCAAGCAATTTCTTCACAATGACATTTCGCTGCACCTACAGGAAAAAGTTCCATGTTCAACAGTGAGCATTGACGATATTGCGTTTGAAATAATGCTAATTCCGGCGGACACTATGTACGTAGACTTGCTCTTACCCAACAGGGAGACCTCTCGATACCTTTCTTCACAATTAGAAAGAGGAAGAGCTCTTAGGGGTGTCGTATATCGTACAAACCTATCGTAAAACGTATTTACTGACTTGGCCGTTAAAGTGCGCTGCACTATATACTTGAAGAACACTTCTGGTATGAATCCTTTTCAGGTACCTGTACATCTTTCAGGTATATACTCGGTCCCTCTCGAACGCGCCAACATGTTGTCCATCTTCATGTCTTAATTGTAGCACTTCTAAGTAGCTTCAATACAAAAGAATCCCCAAGTAAGGCATGGAAATTACCGGACCTCGTCTAATTTTCACATTTCACACTTTCAATTACAGAGGCACACAGATAACCCTAGATGGAAGAGACGTTCAGGTCTCTGTTTCTCTCTTACCCCAGTTTTCGGCCCCATCACTTGTGAAGCCTAAAAGGTGAAAGATTGGTAGGGTTACAGCATTTTTCAATTCTATCCGTGTAAGCTTCTAGTTTTAACCTTCTCAGCTCTGGAAGGAATGCCCACGCTTGCATTTGACTAGTACAACTATTCCACTTCCGCTAATGTGTTCCACTGCTTAAACAAATTCAAACTTTCTCAAACTTACAACTTCTAAAATGCTAATCATTCTACCCAAAGGCCTCAAGTGAAAAAGAGAAGCGTTCCAAAACAAAACTTTGGAACTAATGTCATTTAGGTTCATCCTCCACATGATTGGAGATTACGACGCTTTTAAAATAAAACGTTTTATGCATTCAGTGGGAACACCTAAAAACGTGTCGGCTGCTGAAAAGTTTTGCTACGGCTACGCTTTACATGCCTTATTCTTCCGGGCTTCAGGAGGCAGTAGTGAAACTGGCAAATGCGTCTTGATAACTCTGGGAGAAGGTAAGCTTTCGAGGTGAGGAACCATGTTCCCGGGTTTCTGGAAGTGCTTGTCTGCCTCCTCGATGGTGTCAAATGGAATGACCAGTTTCGACAGATCTGGAAGTCCATCTGGAGGTACCATGCAGTCCCACCTGTATATCGATGCAAAACCAAGCGTGAGAGAATAAAACTGAATCCAGGATGTTGCAGACATTTTAACGACCTTACGTTGACAGGTTATGACAGGTTTCGTCATGAGATCAGTCACAATCACCCAAGCAGCATGTTTACGTAAATAAGGTATCAATTTATTGCAAACAATGTAAATTTCTTGCGATTGCCATGAAAATGACATCACGTTTACGTCAAATTTACGTCATTATTTAAATGACTTACTCGTAGAATGGAGTTCGGAACCAGAGGGGCAACTTGCGCGCATCCTCTATCTTATCAATGTTGACGATACACCAAGTCAATTCTTGAGTCCATGTTGTGCCTGTTTATTGAGGAAGGAAATTACGCCACTTTCGTAAAGTGCATATACAAGATCATGATGAGTGATTGGGGTGAGTCCTTCGTCAAGAAACGGAATGAAAGGAGGAAGAGAGAAGGGATGGGGTAGAAAAAGTTGATATGTCTCATCACCTATTTTTGCTTTTAATCAGAACAATTAAAATTCCTCATCCCATGTGAGTTTGCAATGGAGCATTTTTCATTATTGATTAATCGATTCATTGAAATGCAATTTTTCGATTAATTTCGTTAATCACTTGCCAGCCCCAGTAAAGCCCCAAATATATTCACTTGTAAGTACTATACCAATAATGCCAACCTATTTTACCGAAATCCCGACTCAGAAATACGCTTACTCAAACTTACTCATACACAAAAGAACCGGCACGAAACATATGCGTATCCAAGCAGGGCTCGACCATGAAAGTGCAAGGCTAGCTAGGTAAGGCAAGGCAAGCTAGATAAGGGGCAGAGAGGCCAGACATACGACCTTGGGCTATCCTACATAGTACTTTCAAGCAAGAGCAAGTCTTCACGCGCACTCTTCAGCCTCAGGCTATATTCACCCTCCCTGTCCTTGTTAATAAACTGTTCTATTATATTGTCTTAAATAATTTATACTGATCCGCTTTATATTTTGCTCACGTCGGTATAAATGCCTTAAATGAGGGGGAAGAGGAGGATGACCAAAACGGTTTACACAGCGACAGGCAGTCGGCCTTGTTTTCGACCTTGGTTCCCTCTCCTGGATAAAAAAAAAAACTGGCCCGCCTGCCGATCGGTGTCTAAGTGAGGCCCGCTTTTTTAAATCCGACTCTCCCCCTCATGTAACTCTCACTTTTTTCCCCACTCCACTCGAACCTTCAACGCAAAAAGTCGATTGTCGACCGGTTCCAGGCAGACAGATGTGATACCATGGCTTTCAGGAGGGCCTCGTCTCTCTGGGCCGTGCCTGTTTAATCCCCTTTCATTCAGGAATGGAGAGGAAATTCTCGTCGGACTTTTTTCTTATCGATGAAAGCATTCACGGAAAAAGTATTATTCCTGGAAGTTCCTTTTTCAAGGAGAAAAGCATTTCTCGAGAAGGCAGCACAGATGAAAATCTCCGGGAGGAAACCCCCAAAGGAATACCGCTGCGGAAATATGTATTATTTTGTTTTGTATAATTTAAAGGATTAGCGAATTCTCCTTCCAACTCCCGGCCCCGGACTTTCACTTCCAAGTTTTTCCTCGTTTCATCTTGAAAATCTGAGAAATGACCAATACCGATTTTTGCTTAGCTTCTTTGTTTTCATACCATGACACTCACCTGATCGGGGAAACGTGACGATCCAAATGTCATCTTCTCGTGGTGTGAACGTGTTGGTCTTCTGGAATTCCCTGTAATATGCAGGCAAGACGTAGCCATCTGGTATAGATTTTATGTATTTCTGGAACCAAAGCTGCTGACTTTCCATTTTTCTGACGATTGGGTCATTCTCGTCAAGAGGTTCAAAGGGAATGCTTGCCATGTTTCCTTCACTAAAGCAATAATCTGGAATTTGCAAATCATAACATAATGATAATAATATTCGCCAACATCTCCAAAGAGTGTTTCATGGTCTGTAGGCTCGTGCGAAGGGGAACCTCGTCAGATTCATAGATGATCGCAGGAAGCAGCGATTTGGTTAGGCCTACTCGCAATTCACTCTCCTGGTTTTCATGGATTTCCGCATCGTTTCCAGCAGTGTTAGGGCCTTTACTTTTCAAAATCAACCAGTTTCAGAGTCACATTTTATAATATATAACTCGTCACAGTTACAGGTCACTTTCTGGGAAAAGTATTACTCTTTACTTTTTCGATTAAAAAAATAATAATGCTGCAGGGACACGCATCCCTTTCAGATGCAACGAGATAGTCTCGTAGCATTTAAGTTAACATGAACTTGGAGTGAGACAGGAGGAAATTCATTGTCCGTCGCTGAGATAATTCAATCATTCGCATTGCACGTGTTCATCGTACGTGAGCACGTGCAATGCGAATGCTTCTGGTAACGAGTTAGTTCGTAACTTATTATTCGAAATCCTTACATTCTTGGAAATAATAAGTTACAGTTACTCGTTAAAGGGAAAGGAAATGAATGAAAGTAATGCCCATTATTGAGTCGTGTAGCACGGTATCACTGGTCTTACATGGATTTTCGCATGCCTTGGAAATGACATTGGGTTCACGCAAACACGTCGACTAAAAGATTAAAGGCGCTATGATTACGTAATTGAAAACACGTCGAAGTGCGGACACATGAGATTCGCGGGTCCGCAATAACAAACAAGCAAAAATACGAATAGTATAGCCGCAGCTAGATAAGTCAAAAGATGACTTATCGCATTCACACAAGAATCGCCCGTGCATTTGCTTGACCTGCATGCCTGGAAGACAGGATAGGACACACGCAAGATGCACGATCACGCCATTCTACTTTACGATCACAAATTCAGAATATCCCGTCGCGCACGCTATGCAGTCTTGCACTGAACAGCCGAGTAACGAGATACGAACGTGGCCTCAATGGAATCCAAGGACGCCACCGTCTCTGCCCTTTTTCTCTCACCATACCAGCTCAGCCATTCCCCTCCGGCTATTCACTCTACTCACAGAGGAGGCATAGATACCCACATTAGGAATGGATAGGTATGTGCTTATCCCTGCAATGAGCGTGCATTTGTAATACAACCGCTGCGTGTAAAAATCCCCTGCGTGAACATCCAGGACAAAATAACGAGGACATCTTGCTGTAGCTGCATTAATTTTGCTCTCAGTGTCTCAATGCTGATTATTTCCCCATATTCCCTCATTCCCCATGAAAGCTGAAGGTGAAGTCAGCTCAATATAATCGATGCCTATACTAAAATCAGTCAGACGAGACCAAGCTTCCGCAGAAAACGTTTTTGAATCAAGTCCTTTTCACGCTAAATGCCATTTCCCCATTCGGCTTCCGTGTCTTTTTATGCCCTTCAACACTCGTGGAAAGTAGTAATATACAAAAACCAACTAAATCCTGAAGTGTTTGGGAAAAGCTTCCCCCTGCCTGAGATGCGTGAGCATTCCCCCTGGAGGCATTGCCCAGACCCGGGTGGGGGGAGACTGCTTTATCTCTTTCCTTTAATTTACTGTCTCTTTCTTTATTCCGGACCGCATATATGACTAAGTCCTCTGGATGAAAAAACAGTCTGCAATCCATGCTCCTCTATCACCCCTGCCATTGCTAACCACGACACCAAATAGGCATTATAGCATTGGCTGAAATGCTGGAGACCTTTCTTATTCATATTTCACTGAAGCCCCATAATTTTACCTATTTACAGCGGAACGGAATGAATTTTTCTGTGAACGGATAAGAACAATATTGAACATCATGGAACGCGACAGAAATCAGAACACATGGCGACCAGGAAGAACAAAATGGAACATGGAGCAGTAATACGAGGGGTGTTCGAAAAGTAATAGGAATTTATTTATTAAACAAGAACGATTAGACCTAAGGTAACAAGAGTCAGCCCATACGTAGGCCAACATGTAAGCATTAGGACCTGTCAATGCCATTCAATACACTCAGTCCATTCTCGAGTTATAGGCCGTGCTGTCCCTTGCTATTTTTCTATTATGGAAGACGCGGTGAAAAATCAAAGGTCAATAATGTTCTTTTTGTGGAAGGAAGGAGTCAAAACTGTTGATATTGTCAAGCGCTTGCAGTGTGTTTTCGGAGATGCTGCTGACTCAAAAANATTTAAGTGAAAGAGTATCTGTTGCTCCCAGAGAGCAACCCATTGTGTTGTTATGAGGTAATTCATGTGTTGGTTGGGAAAATTTTAAAAATAAAACTTTAGTACGTGTAGTATCAAACTTACCGCATAAAGTTTGTGATGTTTAAATATGGCATTTTATAGCTTCACTTTACATGCATGTGTCCTGCATGTCCAAGATGCGACAAAACGACCACATTACCATCCCAGATCGAACGTAGCTCTCCTTACCTCTGACCATTTCACACTCACAAGGCCTGCCTAGCTTGTACTTCCGCCTCCGCTGGAGCCATTACCGTTCGTAGCAAAATGCTCCATGTGGTGTCATGGTGGAATAGGTGCGTTTCTCCCGGGTTTCCGCGACTGCTTGGGCCGAAACGATGGACTGATAGTATCCTCTAAGCAAAGGTTTCCCCTTGAATTTCCAGAGTGAACGTTTTATGAACATTTTTGGCGACACCAACTGCACCCTTCTCCCCCTAAAAAAATAAAACTTAATGCGGAGATTCATGTATGCTGCATCCTCCGGCGAACGATAATCGATTCCCTTTTTTTTTCACTATCCGTCTTCGTCATTTCCTTTTCCCATCCAGCTGTAATTTCTTTCATTAAACGTACAGCGCCGCGTTCGTGGAAGGATCTAAAAGTCTGAATTGGTTGGTAAAGACGAAGTCCTGCGAAAATTACGTATGAGTTTTGGGAATCTGAAAACAGTTTTCATTCGAAAAGCTGAAAAATTAACTACTTCAAGCATATAAATAAAGATTGCACTTCAGGGTGATTATATTGAAAAGTTAAGTGTAAATAATGATGAATAAATATGTTGATTGGGAAAAAATTCAAAATTCCTATTACTTTTCGAACACCCCTCGTACATTCCGTTTTAATGCTCTGGATGAAAGCGATGGTTGAACGCAAACCAGGACAAGGCAAGCGCGCAACAGGACAAAACAAAATTATTCGTACCTGGCTCATTTAAAATGTCACAATTTTGGATATAAATCCCAGCAGAGAGGGCATGCCCCTACCCTTCTCCGCGGTGGGGATATCGACCCAAAAACATTTTGAAACACATAATGTCGAAACAGTTTTGAATCAACATTGAATAAACGTTAAGAACGTTGATACAACATCAGTCCAACGTAGCCTTGTTTGCTGGGGAGTCACATCGCAGCATGCAGTCTCAACTGAGGGATTCCGTCATGTCTCCCACGGAGAAGTGGCACGAAGATGTCACCTCTGAAGCTCCGTCACATCGATTTCTTAAACCCCCCCCTTTCACCTCAAAATCAAAGACTAGCTGTTACCCTTTAAATATTCACGTCCTCCTAATTGAGATTATTCAACTTCCGTCCCGTAGCACTCAAATGAGGCACCGGAATTTTGAAAAGCCATACTTCAGATCAATAATGTTGATCTGCGTCCTGTCAGCACTCCCCCCCCCCCCCCCTTTATGAAAAAGTCCTTATTTTCACGGAGTTCTAAAAGTTTTCAGTTGAGAGACACCGTACGAATTTGGAACTTCGTAACGTTGGAACCAACTATTAGATGAAGAAAGGGGGATGCCTTGCGTCACGAAAGACCCCCAAATTGCTTCCCTAACAATGCTCAGCGAGCTCTGTCGCATAGTATCCTAAGGGAACGCAATTTGAATTCCAAGCAGTCACGCTTTGGTTCGCTATTAGGGGATGCGTTCCGTCGTGAGGGAACCAGAGAGATGCATGCTTTTCAAAGTCATTCCCAATTTTCCCGATAAGTCAAGGAAAACTTAATTCGAGTACCCTTTGTCGAGTCGATTTTTTCCTCGCGACACTGCAACCGAAAAAGTACCGAAATGAGAGGCGGCGAGAGCTGCCACATTCAGTCGCAATCAGAAATATTCACGATTAAGGAAAATCCGAACGAAATAGATTCCGAACGATCGGAAATGCAACCTTACTGATGAACGAAGAGGCATGGTGTTGCTACTTACGAATGTGAGTCCTGTCTTGAGCCTACACTCCCCCCCCCCCCCCCCCCCCCCCCCCCCCCCCCCCC